>APFE031564831.1:16749-55346 GCA_000404065.3 Pinus taeda
AGGTGGAAAGAAAACACAAGAGTTCTTTAAACAAGCAGGTAGCTTCTTGAATAACTTGGGTAATATTTTCTCTCAGAGACATTCTCTCCATACCCCTCACTTGCCAAATTAATCTCCTCTAAGGACATAGGGGTCATGAATAGTAAAAGAAAGAAATTTCTCCTTAAAAGTCATGTTGAATAATAAAATCCTAGGACTGCAATATTGTAGGAAATAAAATGCACCAGTGAAATATGATCTCATATCTACTACAAGAACTCCAAATTTCGACATTTTCCAAAATTTGGAGTCTCCTACTTCTAGTTTAAAGTGTGAATTCTCAATTTTTTCTCTAAGTCTAATTTCCTTTTCCAAATTTTGAATATGATCCTACAATAGATTTCATGCATTGTCACATCACATATTGAGTCATCAATCTGTGCAAATTCATTCCTTCCATTTAATTTTATCACAGTTCAACTTTGTGTATCAAAAGTTTCCAAGTCAAGTTTTTTGATAAAAATGCATTTTCAAAACTTAAATCCCAATATGTCAATCTATCTTGCGATAATGTGACTAGATGTGCCTATCATACCATCACACTGGTCTTCTTGATTTTTCAGCGAGAGCACATTTATCGTGCTGACACGCTCACATGTGTAATATAAAATATATATAGGCGTCATGTCCCATATCACTTTTCACCACTTTTTTAATTTTGAGTTTTTTATAGCATAGCTCAAGGAGCCTTATCATATTGAAATTGTTCTTTGGAGATTGTGTTAATGATCATTGTGTTTGGAACAAAGAAAGTCATCACATCCTCCTTTTCAACCCCCTTTTCAACCCCCATCACCCCCAACTCCTGCTATAGTGGTATATGTAGATGGATTACACCCTTAGAATGGATGAAATAAATCCTAGAGGAAACCCCTTATCAAAACTTAGGAGCACCATCAGTGCAACAATAACTATGAATGCTTACCAACATGGAAGATTTTATGGAGAATGGTGAAATAACTCGGGAGAATGTAAATAGTCAAGGCCCCACTAATCCAAATCCATTAGTAAAGAAAAGAAAAGTATCAAAGAACTATGATGATAATGCCAAAACCATTCGCAAATGGGAAAACATGGAGATCAAGGAATTAATCCCAAGCATACAAATCTAGAAGCTACCAATGATACCCAATGATAGAAAAAACTTGAGGAAGTTAAAAACCCTAATGTAGGTGATCAAATATATTTGGTAATGTTGGAGGAACTTAACAACCAAGAACCAAGGGTTGTTCCAAAACACAAGATGATCCACCTTAGGCAAACCCTGGTCCTTGTCCAAAACAACATGATCACCCATAGAATATCCTTGCTCCACTAGAAGGGCCGACAAAATCACACTTGTCTAGTTCTCAATACGATCCCAAGTAAAGATCTGAGGAAAATCGAGGTGGAAAGAAAACACAAGAGTTCTTTAAACAAGCAGGTAGCTTCTTGAATAAATTGGGTAATATTTTCTCTCAGAGACATCCTTTCCATGCCCCTCACTTGCCAAATTAATCTCCTCTAAGGACATAGGGGTCATGAATAGTAAAAGAAAGAAATTTCTCCTTAAAAGTCATGTTGAAGAATAAAATCCTAGGACTGCAATATTGTAGGAAATAAAATGCACTAGTGAAATATGATCTCATATCTACTACAAGAACTCCAAATTTCGACATTTTCTAAAATTTGGAGTCTCCTACTTCTAGTTTAAAGTGTGAATTCTCAATTTTTTCTCTAAGTCTAATTTCCTTTTCCAAATTTTGAATATGATCCTACCATAGATTTCATGCATTGTCACATCACATATTGAGTCATCAATCTGTGCAAATTCATTCCTTCCATTTAATTTTATCACAATTCAACTTTGTGTATCAAAAGTTTCCAAGTCAGGTTTTTTGATAAAAATGCATTTTCAAAACTTAAATCCCAATATGTCAATCTATCTTGCGATAATGTGACTAGATGTGCCTATCATACTATCACACTGGTCTTCTTGATTTTTCAGCGAGAGCACATTTATTGTGCTAACACGCTCACATGTGTAATATAAAATATATATAGGCGTCATGTCCCATATCACTTTTCACCACTTTTTTAATTTTGAGTTTTTATAGCATAGCTCAAGGAGCCTTATCATATTGAAATTGTTCTTTGGAGATTGTGTTAATGATCATTGTGTTTGGAACAAAGGAAGTCATCACATACTCCTGTTCTTTCCCTATCTTTGAAACTTTCCCTTATAGCATACTTAGCCAGTTTCTCACAAATGTAGAAAATCGCAAAAGTTACTTCTATGGCCCACTCCTCACTCTTACATATTGGAAGAGCCTTTAAAAATAGTCATCCTTCCATTTCCTTGCAATAATGGTGCAATTAAGTAATTTCTTCTTATCACATATCCTTCACATTGATAAAATTTTATTCCCACTTCATTATGCACTGACTCATCAAGTTGAAACTACAAAATATTTACACCTCTCCTCATCACATCCTATCATATTTTCTCATGAAGGATCTAACTTGTTGGGATATTTATCTCCCCAAACTATGATACGAATTTATTATGCATTGACTACTGCTTATCACAACTTGTCCTTGTAGTTTGTGACTTAACCTATCACACTATAATTTTACAATTTGTGACACAGGCTTAAATAATAAATTATTTTGCTATTTTTCCTAACATTTTGTCTTACTACGAATACATTACAAATGTCAGGTACCATTCATATTTATTTTTTGATCATCTCCTCAACAAAATGAGGTACAAATCCACTGACCAAAGAAATTTGTAGCAAGGAGATAGCTAAAAGGAGCACTAAAGGAGTTTTTGAAATCCCTATTATCAGAGTGCCCATCTATTTTGACATTTCTTGCTATGTGGATAAATCAGTACCTATGACATGGAAATGTATACATCAAGAATTAGCCAAGAAATAGGCACCTAAGGATGAGTAATACCATCAAGTATATATGAATATTATGTAGTCACAATTTCGTAAGTTAGCAACACATCTAACTATTCTACCATGGGGCAAGACCATTGAGTGGATTATCCAACACACTGATCAGAAAGACATGAAAATTAGGAAATTCCATGGTATACATATATATAGTAGCATGCACATCATTTAATGTTGTTGAAAAATATCATTCGGTTCATAGTGAAACATGGTAGTGCAATTATTCCAAGTCAACCAAGGAGATACATTAACTTGCTGGTAAGATCTTAGAAACTTTAGATATTTGATCCGATGAAATAAAAAACTAAGATGTTGACAAAACTTTATGAAATGTTGGAAGCTAGATCCTATAACAGATATGGGAGACTAGACAAAATAGTAATTTGAAGATGATTCGTTGCCTATGATGTACACATGTGCCACTAAATGAACTATTTTTAGTTGGGAAAAAAATTTGGAATCGTCCATCCAGGCTAATGTCAAAAGAGCAAGGAATACCTATACAATAGAACAACCATAGTTCTACATGGAATTATACATATTGGATACCATATGTGCAAGATGAAAATTTGAGGCAGTAGGATGGAAGGGCGAGTTTACTCAAGAGGTCCCACCTATGCACATTTACTACAAGAAATTGTGGGATATAGGATACATGGGGATGTATGATTCCATTTCTAAATATTTTGTCTCATAAGTATTCAAAGATATGTTTGATACAGAATGACCCTCCATATCAGACAAAGAAAGGATGTCATTACAACATGTTTGTAAGTGGTTTACTCCAAGGTAATTGACATATATAAGAGTATTTGGATCTTATAAACATCCTCATTAGTTTCCTTCGTTTTTCAATGAAAAATATTATCGCAATAAGTGCTAGACTAGATTACAACAAGATTGACCCACACATTGATAAAGCGAAAAAATCCATGGCCTACCTTCCCTTTTTGTGTATTATCAGACTTTCTCAAATGTGAAATTAGATCCAAGAGAATACTATCAAGCAAGGTTTAATATATTTATTTGAACTAAAATGTATGAATCACATACATAACAAAAGATATCAAAGTTGAGTTTCCTCATTTGGCCACCATAAAATTAACATAATGAGATTTGTTTTTCTTTATTTCATTTTTCATGTAAATTGTAATTGAAGTAATAATGTAATTAGAAATGAAATAAAAAAAGAAAAGCCTCATAGGATATGGAAATTCATGAGGGAAAATCAAAGGTCATGGTAGGTGATGAGTCACCCCATTTGTACGAATATACCCTCACAACTAGCTAGAAAGGATTTTAATTTTTTGAATCGAACACTTTGTAGAGGATAATATACTACATTATCTTTTAAACATCAAGTGACAATTTGGTATTTCCACTACAAGATGGCATGAATACTTATGCAATGGTGTAATGAATATTTTTGTTAATTTTGAGAATCTCTTTGAGCCTTGGCATGCATGTTTAGTCACGTATTTTTTAACACCACAAGACTTATCTTACGGTGATTTAATGCTATGTGATTGATATTCATGTGTAAAAAATTAGTGAACTTCTTTGCTAATGTGAGGCTCACATCTTTACTAATATTGTTTGTTGATCTATTCTTCCATGATAATTGTTAATCTGCAATTGATAATGTATATTTTATATCTATTCATGTATTTTAATTGAATTTTTCTCACAACATTTTTGTATGAGTCATGTTCCTTTTCTTTCATCATTGTTGATATAAAAATATTTTGTAAAATTGTTCTAAGTTGTTTCTTGTTATAATTTTTTATTGAGTTTCTTTACTCTTACTCATTTCATCAAAAATCATTTTCAAACAAACATGGTGGTAGCCAGGATTTCTTCCCAAACAATGTAATTTCCAATTAGGATTTTTCACTAAGGACATCCCCCTAATAGCAGCAATATATTTTGGCATATAAACACTGTTTGGTAGTATACGAAGGGTTTCCATTGTATGGCAAGAAAATTTTCTCTCTCGTCCTAATATATCTAAGCAATGTACAAATAAATTGGGTTCCCCTCAAAAACAAGCTGAACTATTTGAAAACTCCAATTTTGAAGAGCAACCCTCTCCCAACATTCCCAAGTGGTTGTATAAGGTAACTTAAGAGAAGTGAATATCTCTTAGACCTTTTAGTTGAGAGTGCACTAGGAATCTTGGAATTATTCCAATCACTCTCATCTTGCCTTATAAGCATAGAAGTGGAGAATAAAAAACTCATCACAGAGTGTTAGTTGGTTATATTGAAGGTTGTGTTAATTCTTCTTTAGTTTATTTGGTAGAATTAGTGGAATGAGTTTATGAAAAAGAAGATAAACGACCATCAACTAGTGAAAATATGGAATGTCTAATAATTGGAGAAAAAAAGGAAGCATTCATAGCTGGTGAACATCTTGAAATAAATAAGGTATTGATTCTAAAAGTCCTGAAGAATATTTTAATAATGACATGGTTGGTAATCTAAAATTTGTAGGGATGGCCCAAGGGACATTAAACATTCCAGGTATTCTTCATCCATTTCCGTGTTATTTGGAGAAGTTCAGTACAAAGTGTGATCTGAATAATTCCCCTACTACAGAAGACCATGTTAACAACTATTACTTGTCTTTCATATTGATGATTTTTTAGTACACGGATGCTACTTGCAAATTGTTCCCTATATGTGTTGTGTAATTTAATTATTAGTTAAATTACTTCATTAAATTATCGACCTAGTTTTGTGAAATTTTGAAGTTTATGTGCACCATATCTGCTAGGAATCTATTTTCAATCAAAGAGAATGAATATATAAGGTAAATTGAATCTATCTATTAATTATTATTAATTATTATATGCCTATGTTATTCTTATAAAGGGCATTCTAATTTTTAAATCAAACATTCAAAATAAACAATTCTATGACAAGAAATTCTAATTTTTAAACAACATAAAGTTTGTTTGCGTGATCATCTAATTGAAATATATTCTAACTGAAAAGGAAAATTAAAATTTATTATATTAGAACAATAAAATAATCTAATTTAATTGACTCGAAAAGAATAGCTATTCTAGAAATCTTTTGAAATACGTTCTAATCTAATTCTAGCCTATAGAAAAAGAAATGAAAGTGTAATATAAGTGACAAGAAATAATTAAATCTATTCTAAATAACTTGAGATAAATTCTATCTAACAACATGAAAGGAAATCTATTTATTGATAAGTTAAAGACCAGAATCAAAGAATATAAGCTAAACGCAAAATGAAAGGACCTCTACATATTACTGATGTACGTATTCCTAATTTGAGTTAATATTAACATGAAAGGTAAGTATGAGACTAAGCATGATATTAAACATGAAATAAATCTTTTTGAGGGTTTTGTATTACTGTTGAGCGCTCAACCTATTACAAATAAAAGAGAAGTAAAAACACTTTGCTTGAAAATAGATTATTGAAGATCTAACTATTCTTAAGATTAATTGAAATGAATGCTAAATCGAAGATATTTAAAGAATGATTACGTTATCTCACAACTCCAAAATGGGGCCTCCTGGTGAGCATGGGGAAATAGAAACTCATATCATTGGAATAAATCACCAATCACATTCACGGTTGCATGATAAACATAGTAATTGCATTAAATATAAATAGAGAATTCTCTCTAAGAGTAACAATAAGTAACAAAAAGTACAAACTTAATAATTGATCCTCTCACTTCGAACTCAAAGCATTTTATAATTGTTCAAGATATAAAAAATTAAATAGATAAATGTCGAGAAGTAAAACCTTCATTCGATAACTAGGTTCTAAAATCAAAATAAGAAATTTCCTCTAATGATTCGCTACTATAAGGCTGAATGATGAGAGTGCTTTTAATTGACAAATCATCACTAAAAATTCTAAATTCAAGAACTTGCTTTCTCGAATTCTCCGTGCTCGCTTCATGATAAGAATGAATCCATGAAATTCTGCACAAGAATAGTCTTCTATAACCATGTTTGACTCTTGCTTTGACTAGCACAGTTCTCATATTTTGTAAACTTCCAACTAAGCCCAATAAGTGGATACCCATGTAGCTAACATCTGACATCTATCCATATGTATTTCTTGACTTCAAACTCATGAGAAACTATTCGATCTTGGATTCAGTTGCACAAATTCTTGTTAGCTACAAAATATGCACCTTTTTTAGCAAATAGTAATGATTTAACCAATTTCACAAAGAAATCATAAAATATGAGTTGCAAGTGAATTCCTACCTCTTATTGTAGTTATGTATGACTTGGATGACCTCATAATTCATGGATGAAGCAAAAATGTGCATCAAATGGATGAAAGAAAGGGAAAAGGGTTTTTCAAAATGAGGGAACTTTACAAGCTCAATAATACATTTGAAAATAAATCTGCAACCTACTACCATAAAATTTTGGTAGGTTATATTACCAATATGGAAGATTTTAAGAAGGATTTCTTCAACAAATTTGTTGAAGAGAAAATGCCAACATTGCTATTAAAATAATTAAGTGCTTTGAAGATGTGTAACAAAGAAAAGGTAAAATATTTCAATCATTGCTTCACTACAATCTTGGATAAATTTCCTGTTGACGTACCACCTCATTATTCAATAAAAAAATATTATTATACTACTGTGTTGCCCTCTGATGTTGCTATAGTCATTGAAAAAGCTCAAAATTGGTAGAATTTTTTTTTGAAACCTTAGAAGTTGAAAATGATATGATTTCTATCAGTGTACAGAATGTTGAAAGCAATTCTAAGGCTATTATTAAGAAGCCTAAGACATTAGTGAATAATCCCATTAAAAAGGAGGATATTTATTTTGAGAGTGTAGTGAAATTGTTGAAGAAATTTAGAAATGAGGTATCAATTCTAAAGAGGAGAACTAATGAAATTTATTCAACCAAAAAATCTTCAATCCATTCTTTAAGTGGAACAACAATTCACTATCTAAGTTTTCTCAAATTTCGAATGCCAATCTCAATATTGAAGAACTTGGAATCGAAAAGTTTTGCACATTCCACCAAGCAATCCAGTGTAAGAAGACTTTCACAGAATGGATGAATGGATCAAATCTTAGGATTCATAAGTTGTTGGATGATAAGTTAATTGAAGAACCTGAAAAAATGAATAAAGAAGAAGAAGGTACCATAGAAAAAGATGATTCTATTACTAGGTCACCCATGCTAATAGTGGGAGTGGTTAGAGGAAGTGATACTTAATCAATCAAGGAAGTTGCAGTTAGATAATATAAACCAGCGAATACCCCCAAGTTGTACATATTATAGAGAAAACAACCAATGGTTAAGCCTAGACTTGATGAGAAAAGTAAGGCCTTTTTGAGAGGAATCGTCCCTTTGAAGACTAATAATCAAAATCCAATGTCTGAGTCCACAAGTAATCATAATTTTGAAGGTGCTTCAGGAAATAACAAAGCAAATTCTAGAAAACTCGAAGCATCCAATAAATATTGTCAATCAACATCTTCATTTCAATTGAATAGGTACAAGATTATTCGAGGTGATATGGAGTATAATATAGTTGAAAGTATGAATAAAAACCAAGTGAATATAATGCTCGATGAGATACATCAGATACCCAAGAAAATTGATTTAATTATCTAAGAATTCTCACTAAATTCTTCAACAAGAAAAGTTTGTTCCATACTTTCCAAGGCATCATCAGTCACTCAACCCACGGGTACAAAAAACAGTTAATGTATTGTAAATTCATATAATGTTGGTGCTTATTATTGATCTCAAACACCACCATCCTTAGTTACATTTGAAATTTTCAATTATAATGTTTATAATTTCGTAGTGGATTCTCATGTCTCTAGTAACATAATTGCTCTATTAGTGTGAAACAAGATTATTGGAAATCCAAAACTAACTATTTCTAAGATAATTTAGCTAGATAAATCTAAAGTGAAAGCAATTATTGAAATAAAAAATGTACTCATGCTCCTCACATCTGATTCATGAATACATGAATTCATTAACATTCTGGTGGTAGATATAATAGAAGAATATGGCCTTTTGTTCAGTAGAGATTGCTCCAAACAACTTCAAGCTTACTTTGTTTCAGAAGGGTCTCACATGTGGCTCCTTAAAAGGGGAAAGAGAAACTAGATAATAGTCAACAACTAGCCACATATGAAATACAAATTCATGGAATTGGAGGGCCATAATAAATTGGTTAATATTTCTCAATAAACATTGGGTAGTTCTTTCCTTGAATTATGAATTGTTTTCTATCAAGAACAAAAATCCCAAGTGTAACAACCCTAATTTAAAATATAAAACTAATTAGGTCAATTATGCGATTTATAGTCAACACAAAACTATTCAACTAATTAGCATAGAATTTCCAAAAACACGAATAGAGACAACTTACCTGTAGGGATGATATTCCTTACTTATTAATTTGAATGTTATTTGAATCTCGCTAACCTCAATAATGGTTTGGGGATGACTCTCAACCCAATCGTAGTATTAATGTCACATAATCTTTTTACAACTAGTCACCTCTGACCCCTCAATCAACATACTACTACCAATAAATCCTTTGTCTCACAACACTTTTCTCCTAAGAGAATGGATGAAAGAATGATGAATCTCATCTTCCATATCATCTATTAAATAGACAAAAACAATGGAAAGGGGTTTGCGTGCACACATTCCATGTGTCAACATGCAACTTTTATTTCTTTATGTTAGGTTTTACTTAATTTAATAACTCTTTTAATTTAATTCTTTCTTGTTTTATTCCTTTTTATTTTTTTGTTAAATTTATTTCTTTTTATTATTTAAGTTATAATATATCTATATAATATATATATATATATATATATATATATATATATATACTTCATTATTATTATTTATTTATGTATTATATTCCGCTTCATTATTTATTATTAATTTACAATGATAATATTGGGTTTAATTTTTTATTACTTATTTTACCATTATTATATTTTCTTTATTGTTTTCAATTTATTTCCTTATATTTTAATATTTTATTTATTATATGTTATTATTTGAGGTCATTACGTACTCCCTATCTTTAAGGAACTTCGTCCCGAATTTAAGTTGAATCATTTAAAATTTTATTTAGTGATGTATTGCTTCATGTTTCCCCTAAACCCTTTATTGAACTAGTATAACCAACATGCATCAAAATTATCCACAACACATGGGAATCCCAAGGAATCTTGGTCCTTTTCTCACTTTTTGAACTTTTCATGAGCCTCATTAGTCTGTTCCATAGCTCAAGGCTAGCCCCAAGGATTACGCCTAACTCAGACCTCATGTTCCCCAATGTAGAGACCTAACTTAGTCCTCCATGCAGAAGTACTCTAGGAATCTCGAAAGGCTAGCTCGATCTATCCATACTCACTAAGGTTCCCAACCATAGGCATTGAAATCCTTACACACCTACCAGACTTCGACATCCTAATCCAATATCGAGCACTTGATATACAATATCAGGCACTTGGCCTCCTTAAGATGCTTCCATATCTCCTCAAGAGTGGTACAAGGCAAAGGAACCACTAACATATGTAGAACTGATTGAATATGTGCTCAACCCATATTGTGTTACTTATTCTCCCTCACAAGTATGGGCTCCCACAAGATCATGAAATAACTTGGCCCTCTCATCCCAATGTAATTACCACATGCTTCACCATCATAGGTTATAACATCATCATGTCAACATCAAAGATATATCATGGCATCAAATCATAAATGAACCACCTGTCAATATACCTCATATTACAACATCATAATCCCTATTACACATACCATATCCATTATGAGTGCACAATGCTATTATGACGACAAATAACACCACATATACATGACATCATTAACCACATGTTATCCAAACATTATACTTCAAAAATAGTTGAAACCATAACCTCATATATAGTACTATGAGATTATAGGTGCAAAGCTTCATCACTTTCCCATGTCTAAGGAAGCGTTGTCAATCTCCGTGAAATGACACATAAAAAAAGATGTTGACACAATATTATTTCAATATGCCTAATAGTCTCAATAAATCTATCTTATTTTTATTTGTCTTAACCTTTCATTATAAACATAGTTTTACTCGTATTTTAAATTAAAAATAAGAGTATATATATCTAATATCATATATATATGAAAATATAAAAATATTTAACAATTTAAAATAGTACATACCCAAAATATTAGCTTTATATAAGCACACCTCCATGTACCCAATATTCATGTTTCATCTATATATATATATATATATAGGTAGATAGATAGATAGATACATACATACATACATTCAACGTACTTCAAAAATACATATAAAATATCCCAATTTTATCCTTTATTCCACATCAAATAAATGTATAATTATTGTTATTATTAGTTTTCACATAATTATCACTTAAAAAACAAGTAAATGAAACAATATTAAAATTAGCCTCCCAAACAATAACATAACTTATTTAAGAATTATTTTATGTTCAATAATTATTAATAAAAATATAATAATTTATACAACTACTATAACGCCATTGTATTAATAAAAATACATCTATAATCATCATAGTCATCATAGTCATCATAATCTTATAGTTTTATAAGAAATAATAATAATTCTTTCCAATGTAATTAAACTAGAAATTGCACCAAATGTTGCAAAGGAAATGTTTTAAGGCATAAACTCCAGAAGAATTGTGCCATATAAAACATCATTGTAAAAACCATTTAGTAAACAAAATGTCATTCAAAGTTAGAAGATAAAGATGAATCACTTAAATTATGCCAAATTGATAGATTCTTGACAAATTCTATAACATTTCCAACATAAATTGACTCTTAATCTTCAAAGATAGTATTTCAAGTCCCAATAGAAAATATTTGATAGATTTTGAAAAAATACAGGTAGTAGATGATATCAGATAAGCTAAATAAAATAATATACAATATTATGGATATCTTTCCAAATTCTAGCATTTTCTTCGTAGGAAAACCTCATTTTAAGTTATGACCATGCCACTAATGAAAACTAAGATTGCTTATAACTAACTAATTACTATTTTCTATTAATAACCTTTCACAATATATCTGCCTCTCAATGGTTTTGATAAAATTATTATAATTTATTTCTTCTTTTTATTGTTATCCCTAACACATGATACAAATAATAGGAGATACTTTCCCCAAATTCAAGAATTATTCACCATAAATATGTAACATATTATTGTAAACAGTAACAATGCAACCATTTTGATTCATGCAAAAAAGAAAAATTAGGTGTGATGTTCCCACCATGGGGGTTTTGTTTCAGTCTTTGTTCTCCTTTTTTCAATGAAATTTATCCCATTTTTGTTTTTCCCAATAACAACATGTTTCTAATGGAACTCCTATAGCTTGTTTTGTAGTCCTTCCCAATCCAGCCTATATACCAAATATATACAAACTGAGATCTCATGAAACTCAGAGATAATCCATGCCACTGGAATGTTACATGACTATATTTTACGATTTCTTACCTTTTCTAAACATCCGTTTCAATATTAGTAATTTGATGTTGTTCATTTTCATTCTCACATACTACTTGTGCACACATGGGGTGCAACTCATAGCCACACTGAGCACACTAGTAATCCCACAAACAACACGCTAAAAATTCTAGACCTGTAATTATTTAGGACCTACAAATGAACTTTGATGGCTCAAGGGGAACAACACACCAGTCCTTGGGAAAAATCCCCAGTTCCCTCTCGAAGCACTCTTCACCAGGGTGTTCATCAATACAATCTTCCTACCCATATCTCTTCAAAGTCTCAATAACTTTCTGGTCCCTGTCAATTGCAATGTACACAAACCTTATTTCGATTGCAGCCCTCTTGACTTCATCATATGTCTCTGAGATCACATATATGGCGTGATGTTTTGGAACAATCAACCAGTGAGGACCCATGAGAAGACATGTTAGTTTCCCATCCAAAACACTTGATTCTACACAAGATTTAATTATAGTTAGCATAAGTAACTCTATATTATTTAATGAAAAATGTGGTTTATCTTCAATGGAATTGGTATTACTTAGCTCTTGTGCCATTGAACCAATATCCCCATCCCTCTCCATAGTCCCTTGTCTATATAAATATATGGATTAGTGGGTTTGCCTTATTTGACTAGCCTAAAAAAATTTTAAAGAACCAATTTCCCCTCCTGTTCATCTCCATAGTCTTTTATATATTGTGGGTTTTCCTTTGTTTTTCCAGGATTCAAATTATTTTAACCCCTTTTGAGCTACAAGGGACCCATATTATGTATGTGTAATCATTCCATAGATGTAATCATGCCAGTTCTTGGATTGGGTAGTAGAGTACGAGAAAGAGGCATAACCACAGAGGACATTGGTTTCCCCCAAGTGACAAACTATTGCTTGTGCGCCTTTGAATCAATGGATGCTTCCTTCACTTTCAAACTAACATAATTTACTTTATACACATAAATTTTAACCATTTAGGTAATACCTCTACCTCATTCTCATTGACTCTAAACACTGAATCAAATATTTGTTTCCCCTTAAAATGGATTCTTATACTTTGATATTACTATTAAATAAAATTCAACCTATTGTAATTTTTTTGGGGACCCAGACACTCACATGGTATCATGTTTCTTTTGGGACTCATAAGAGAGTTTAAAATCATCAAGTAAATTCCTTCAAAAGATAAAGATGCTTTTAAGTTTCTTGATATGTTAGGAGGATAATAACTTAAATTAAACTATTGAAAACTTTGTAACATGACTAATTATTAATTTTTTAATCAGCTTAAAGGATTGAAGCTTGTACATTACATCATAGCGTAATATTAAAAAAACATATTCTAGTATAGATAGAAAAGAAGGAAAATTGAATCTCCACCAATAACAAGAGATATGTCAAAATAAACAATAACATAGAAAAAATGCAAACCATACTTACAATAGGGCTATAGAACATTTAATACATTTATGTTTTCAACATAGTATATGTAGAACAAACAAATTTTAACTAAAAGTCCTTGCACCATGAAATACATGTTAGTTTCACTATACAATGGAAGTTTTTCTATAATCTCATGACCAAGAAAAACATTGTGATTGCCTACTCACTCCATAGGAAAAAGAAAAATCAAAAACTTACAACATACATCGTTTCCATGAAGTTTGACCCTACAATGGGAGTTAAAATTATAGCAAAATCACCAAGTTAAAATCCCCTGTCTATTCAAAAGCTAATAAAAGGAAGAAGGAAGTACTCTTTCAAAGACCTCACCTAATCATTAAATTATTGGCATTATGATACAGTGGTCGTCCTTGATGGCAACTCACTCACAGGTCAGTTCAAATTTGATAAAGGGAAACTCACACTGTAACAGGTCAATTCAGAGGTAAGAGGACAATGGTACAGAAGAACAGGAAGTTGGAATAGAGGACTGTGGAGTATCAAAGAAGGTACATTTTGATGGTTATTTTAGTATCTTTTTATTAGGACTTATAAGCATTTTTGCATCATGAACTTAGAAAATGACAAAGAAGTATAACGAAACATGTGAGATTAATATAGAACACTGACAATTGTCATTTCCATGTACAGGAGGGAGCAAAAACGTAAAGTTTCCATCCTAAAGGAAAAGAAAAAGATGGGTTAACTGTTGTCCCATCAACGAGATACCACATGCAAACCAGATAAAAATGGACCAACCCAGGAAAGGAAGCGGAGATATGGGCTTGGCGCAGAAAAGAGAAGAAGTGACTCAGGATTAACAGTTCTACGAATCCCTCAGTATCCTTGATCCTGAGGGATCGTTGTTTATTCTATTTCTGCATATAGATATCTCCGTCCTCACCCTTATATAAGGGGCAACATTGTTAGCTAAATGTGTGGTGATGCTCTTATGTAATTTCTTTTAAAGGATCAAAACTATGATCGTTATGTCCTGCTCAAACTTGCTCTACTGTAATTATACTTCATGCATTAATGTAGACTTGGTTACTATTTTATCTTTGAGCCTGGAATAACCTCAAGTGGTGTACCCCTGGAGGCTAAGGGCCCGACCCTCGAGGACATTTTCTCTTGTACCATTACGCATGGTTTTTGTGTGGTTTGCTTATCAACGTGATCTAGTAATCTGATGTCACATGCTTTTTCGTGTTTAATCCATTAATGTTCCTGAAAACAAAAGTGTTGTATTGACGCTACATCATATTACTATTCCTTTAGGTGTTGGTATAATACAGTTAGTTTCTACATGATACTGTTGTTCCATTACAGAGTTTTTGTGTTATGCGATTGTGCCTTAACATTACAGAATTTATCTTGGAAGCTCTGATTCTATATTATTATTGGATTATCGAATAGTATTGTTTCATCTTGAGATGTAATCGTACACTTTCTAATTAGAATGACAACTGAATGAGATTGAGCATGTTGTGTTTATATGATTTTCAGTGTTGTTCAATCACGCATCCGTAGGCAGTGTTGTTACATTTCTGTGTATATCTTTAGGAATGAAGGATTGATGTTTGGTTATGAATAATGCACGTGATTTAATAGATTCACAGCTTGTTAGACTTAGTTACTGCTCTATTACTTGATTGTTGTTCCATTTCTGAATTGTCGTTCCATTTCTAAATTGCTGTTCCATTTCTAAATTGCTGTTCCATTTCAGAATTGTTGTTCTATTTTAAGGTTGTTGTTCCATTTCATTGTTGTTCGATTTATTTGCCGTTTCATTTTTGTTATTCGTTATTTTGGTGTGAAGGATGATCTCAGGCTGTAGTGAGGATTAGCATCTGCTGCCTAGCTCCCAGATCCCTGATCTGTTCTCTGATTTCTTTTCCATCAGTTTCTAAAGGGATGGGTTATTGCTACCAAATCCTTGACTGATACATTGCTTAGTATCTGAATGTGTGATTTATCCTTTTGAAGTAGTTAAGTTGTAGACACGCATCTATTGACTTTTGTATTTTCAAACAATTTTACTACAAGCATTACTCTAGCAAATGCTAAGCCTCAGACTAAGACACTCTTTGAAATATCAAAACATTCCCGGATTGACATATTAATGTGAGGTAACTAGAGGTGACAGAGACACTTTTTATAGCTCCACATTTTGGCGTCATTGCCGAGGAAAGAGTGTAGCCATTTGTTCTTTTTCTCAGAGTATTGTACGAGCGTGCTAGGGAAGAATTGGGTTTTGAAAATGAAAGGTAAGAACCTACATGTGGAGCATGTAAAAGCCCTGCTCCTTTTCTCGCTTTCCTGCATATTTGTTGTTGTTTCTTAAATAGGATTTAGTAGTTAATTTGAGTGCATTACTAAGCAGAAAATGCCAGCGAAAAATTCCAAACCTTCACCAAAGACAGAAAAAGCTAAGGGGTCGGTGACCCTTCGTCGATCAACCTTCATAGACGAAATCTATAAGAAAGCCGAATGTCAGCCCTCAGTAGGACCCAGGAAAATTACTTTTAAATAGCCTACTAGCTCCCTTCAGGCCACAGGTTCACCATCTGTAGCCTTTGTTGAGGTGAATAGTCAAACTGACGAGCAGGACTTTCAAGAAATTGAAAATTCTACTCCAGAGCTATTGCAGGAAGGGAATTTCAATAATCTTTGTGGAGGAGGAGGAGAGACAGGGGAAACTGAGAAACCAAGATCTCCTCTTAGGACAACTCAGCCATTGAGCAGCCCAAACAAAGGAAGTGCTGCAAAAATTATTGTTGGAGAAACCCAATCTCCTCAATCAATAGTCTCAGATAGAGGAATTGCTATTAAAACTATTCCTTTCAAAGCCATTCCCTCTCAAACTAGGAACACCCTCCTAGATATCCCAGAAGGTTATTGGCATATATTTGACTGAGTGGCTCAAAACCAGCCAAATACCTAAACCTCTACATTACAATACCCCATAGTGGATTCTGCAGCAAATGCCCCCATGAAAGCAATCGCTCTTCAACATATCCCTACATTCCACGGGCTTACATCAGAAGACTGAGATGCATTTTTATTTGAATTTGATGTACTCTGCAGGGGATATGATTACACCATTGACCCCCAGAAACTGAAACTATTTCCCTCTACACTAAAAGCGACTACTTTAAGATGGTTTATGGGATTATGTGGTGGGGTTATAAATAACTGGGAACAAATGAAAGAATATTTTCTAAAATAATATCATGACTATTACAAGTCTAGAGAACTAAAAGATGAAATATTCCAGATGATAGCTAGACCAAATGAAACATTAGAGGAGTATGTGGAACGTTTCTTGTATAATCTACAAAGTTCTCCCTATGCATCAGTGCCTTTACCTGACAATGTGTTGAAAACAACATTAATAAGGGGCCTGAAGGAACAATGGATGAAAACGTTAAACATTATGGGAAAAGGGAATATTTATCAGGAAAGTTTTGTTGACATTATTGATTTATGTATCAGGAGCTCGAGAGGCAGCACACGAATAAAACCGGCAGAACATGATCAATTTGTAAGAGAGAATAAAATCTCATCAGAAGGAGTAACTCGTGTAGAAATCAGAAATTTATTAGAAAATGTTAAAACTGATATACTAGGGACACTGACTACACAATTGGATATTTTGTAGGCCAAGCAGAAGCAAATGTAGGCAGAATAGAATTTGGCAATCTTCTACCCCAGATGCAGGAAGAAGCATAGCCATAAGGAGTTTCCACTGGATGCAGTCCAAACATGCGCCATCTGTACAAGGGATCACTCTATGGAAAGATTTCCCTCACTACCTGGACTGAAAGAAGTATATAAGGAAGCAGAAGAAGAGCGAGAAGTAGTGTGTTTGCTCAACTAGTGCAATCAGAGGCAGCTGCGACAAACTGGTATGTTTCCAGACCCAACTTCTTATTTTTAGTCTCCATAGTATAATACTCAATAGTATAATGCGTGGCAAAGTCAATTTCAACACCCATTTCCAAACTAGTCACCACAGTCATTTCCTTCTGCAAACCCATAGCTGAATCAGACAAGCCAATCTGGTTAGCCGAACCATCCTTATACCCCGACATATTGACAAAACAACCCATACCTACCATAATGGACTCCCACTACTTCACAAAGCTCAGCTTGGCAGACAAACTGGCAGAGACCAATCCATCAGCCAGTAGGAACTATCCCTCGTCCTCAACCTACACTACCAGCTTTACAGCAAAATCCCCAGTCTGATCTAAGACTGCATCTCCCAGCCCAACCCAACCCCAACCCAAACAACAGACCGGTCCAATCTCTCCAAATCCTAGAAACACCAGAAGTAGGACCCAATCTGAGGGAGTGTAATAATCTTCAGTTAAGATCTGGGCGTATTATTCAAACTGAGAGAAATAAAATAGTTCAGATTGAAGATTAGTTACCTAGAGAACATATGTCACATAAAGAGGATGTGAATAAATAGCAAACTCATAATCAAGCAACCACATCCTCTCCCCCGTTCCCAAAACGATTAGTCATACGTCAACCTATACAACAACCTAATTTTGATATTCTGGGAGAATTACAAAATTTGTACATAAAAATTCCATTCCTCCAAGCCATTCAAGACATCTCGATATACGCAAAAAATATCAAAGAATTGTACATAAAAAGTCCAAGGAGGAATATAACAAATAATCTAAGAGTTCAAGTAGCCGGCACTTTATCTGATTAGTTATCAGGAAAAGAAACACCCATTAAATATGAAGACCCAAGAAACCCAATAGTAACTGTCCAAATTTATGGTAAAACCCTACCCAATGCCTTACTTGATTTTGAAGCTACCATCAATATCTTAACAACCACTACTTTCCAAAAGCTAGGCATTACATCTATAGAACCCACCTCCACTTTGTTAGAATTGGCTAACCGATCTGTGGTTAGGCCAGAGGGCATACTACATGATGTCATGGTCTTAATTGACTCCTAGGGATATCCAACTGATTTTCTGATAATAAATCCTAAAACCCAACTTGATCGACATCCATTGATCCTAGGAAGACCTTGGCTCGCCACTGTCGATGCCTATATTGGCTGTCGGCAAGGGAATATGATCATAACTAGGGGAGCAGATATCAAGCATTTAGTGCTATATCCCCTAGCACAGCGAAGTGTCACAATAGTCAAAACTAATAGGCACCCTGTATCATATCTTACTGAGAACATTAGATCTCCAATAACTATACAAGAAGCACTTGAGTTCAAAGACCAAACAGAAGATGATGCCATCAACAATTTCATTAGTCAAACTGAACTCACATCTCGCACACAATGTCATATGATAAAAGCAACATTTCATAACGAATTAGAGGAAGATCCTCTGAAAGATACACATGATCATACAATTCCTGTCACCTCTGTTGCAAATACTAAAATTGTGGAAATTGAACCTGGAAAAACCTTAAACATTAATTCCAACCTCACATCCAAACAAGAAACAAAGCTCATCCATATGTTAAGGAAATATAAAGAAGCATTTGCATGGGACTACCCTGATATGAAAGGAATTGACCCCCAGTTATGTACACACCACATTTACATAGAAAAAGATGCAAGACCTATTAGACAGCCTCAGAGAAGACTAAATCCTCATCTAAAAGAGGTGGTAAAAGTTGAGCCTCAAAAACTTTTAGATGTTAACTTATCTACCCTATCTTTGATAGTAAATGGGTCTCTCCACTTGTGGTGCTACCAAAAAAGAATGGGAAATGGAGAATCTATGTGGACTACAAACAAATATAGATGGTTTCAGTGGGTACAAACAAATATAGATTCCCCCTGAAGATCAAGACAAAACTACTTTTACTTGTCCTTGGGGAACATTTTCCTACTGAGTTTTACCTTTTGGCTTATGCAATTCCCTTGGCACATTCCAAAGGGATATCCTTAGCATTTTTTTAGACCTAATAAATGAAGGAATGGAAGTACATATGGACGACTTTACTCCATACAGAGATGAGTTTGACCCAGCACTGGATACACTAGAAAAAGTCCTACAATGTTGCATTGCTACTAGGCTTTGTTTAAGCCATGAAAAATTTTATATGATGATGACGAAAGGACTTATTTTAGGACACTATATTTCAGCAGCTAGCATTCAGGTAGATCCAGCCAAAATCCAAATACTTCTACTTATTCCCACTCCCACCACTCAAACAAAGGTCTGTAGCTTTCTTGGATTTTCTGGTTATACATAAGGTTTATAGAACATTATTCACGTATTCCTGCACCCTTGTATGCACTAAGTGGTAACATTGATTTTCTTTGGACAGAGAAATGTGAACATGCTTTCAAGGATCTGAAGACGCTTGTATCCACAGCCCCAGTCCTTCGAGGACCAAATTGGGATTTTCCATTCCAGATATCATCTGATGCCTCAAACACAACCATTCGAGCAGTCCTTGGGCAGGAAGAGGATAAAAAACCATATGCAATTTATTACATTAGCAAAAATCTATCCCCTACTAAATCAAACTATACTGTCACTAAAAAATAATTTCTAGCCGTTATACATGCTATCAATAAGTTCAGACATTACATTACTGGATATCATGTTATCTTGTACACAGATCATTCTGCTATAAAATATTTAGCAGACAAGCCTATCACAAATGGCAGAATAACTAGATGGCTGATTGTATTGCAGGAATTTGATGTTACAATCAAGGATTGACCTAGAAAAGAAAACCCGGTAGCTGATTTCCTCTCAAGAATGCCAAAGCCAATTGATGCAGCAGCAGTTGAAGATTAATTTCCGCATGAGCATCTCTTTTCTATCACTATTCAAACACCCTGGTATGCTGATATTGCCAATTACCTAGTAGTAGGTAAGTTACCAAAGCATCTAACCCCTAATGAGTGAAAACAGATTGTTCAGCGAAGAACTAGATTTTCCTGGATTGGGGGCTATTTGTTTCACACAGGAGCATACATCCATATCAGGAGATGCGTTCGAGAGGATGAAATTTTTGACATTTTGAAAGCCTGCCATGACCAACCATGTGGTGGAAATTTCGCTAATCACAGAACTGGACATAAAGTGTTACAAACATGGTATTATTGGCCAACAATTTTCAAAGATGCAAAGAAATTTGTCCAAGCCTGTGACAGTTGCCAGAGAGCGGGATGCCCTAGTGAGTTGGATGAGATGCCTCTGAAACCACAGCTAGTCATCGAACCATTTGAGCGATGGGCTCTTGATTTTTTCAGACCGATCAACCCATCATCAAAACAGAAAACATATATTTTGGTGGCAACAGAATATGTCACCAAGTGGGTTTAAGAAGAGGCATTTCTAAGAGCCACAAAAGACACTTCCTGTTCCATCTATTTGTATGTTATGGCCTTCTAAGAGAGATAATTACAGATGGTGGACCATAGTTTGCTGGAAACAAAATAGGTACAACACTCAGCAACTATCATGTCCAGCATAAAATCACTACTGCATACCACCCACAGGAAAATGGGCAAGTAAAAAGTAGCAATAAAATAGTAGAAACAATCCTAACGAAAATTGTTGCATCACATAGACATGACTGGGCTGCCAGACTACCTAAAGAAATGTGGGCTTATAGAACAACGTGGAGGAGTACCACTGGTTACTCACATTATTAGCTAGTGTTTGGAAAACAACCCATTTTCCCCATAGAATTTGAAATCCAAACATTACAAACAACACAAGAAGTTGGCTTAGACCTAACTGAGGCACAGACTAATCGACTACAACAGATCAATGATCTGGGTGAAATTAGGCTCTCTACACTTCAAAGCATTGCTCTGATCCAGCAACAAAGAGCTAAATGGCATGATGCTCTCATTAAAAATAAAGTCTTCCACAAAGGAGATTGGGCTCTTCTGTACGACTCCAAGTTTCATGACTTCCCCGGGAAACACCAGAAGGTACATGACAATGGTACCCTTACTCTAATCACTATTGATGGTTCTGGATATGCCTTTAAGGCAAATGGCCATCGAGTTCGTCTCTATCGCAAACCACTTACTCGAGAGTCCTTCTTCCAACAGCTACGCCAAGATTCGGATATGGAGATTTTGGGGGAGGAAGAGAAGTCTTCCTCACCTGTAATTCACTAAGGAATTTACTTTTCTTTATAGTTTGTACATAATTTCCTGAGTTATTTGTGTACATATCTTTCAAACAAAGTTTTGTTGTTTCTGTTGTTCCTTTTCCAAAAGGAACGACATTAGGTGTTCTTGCTGTTCCTTTTTCCAAAGGAACAATGTTTGTGTATATTTGTTGTTCCTTTTCCAAAGGAACAACATTTGTGTGTTTTTGTTATTCCTTTTCGAAAGGAACAACATTTGTGTGTCTTTTTTGTTCCTTTTTCAAAGGAACAACAATTTTGGATTTCTATTGTTCCGTTTCCAAAGGAATAACAATTTTGAATCTTTGTTGTTCCTTTTCCAAAGGAAAAACACTTTTGATTTCTGTTGTTCCTTTTTTAAAGGGAACAACATTTTTTATTTCTACTGTCTCTTTCCAAAGGAATAACATTTGCGGGTTTTTGCTGTTCCTTTTCTAGAGGAACAACAATTTTGAATTTCTGCTATTCCTTTTCCAAAGGAACAACATTTGTGTATTTTTGCTATTCCTTTTCAAAGGGAACAACAATTTTGGATTTCTAGTGTTCCTTTTCCAAAAGAACAACACTTTTGATTTCTTCTGTTCCTTTTCCAAAGGAACAACATTTTTTATTTCTGCTCTTCCTTATACAAAGGAATAACGCTTTTGCTTTCTGTTGTTCCTTTTCCAAAGGAAGAACACTTTTGATTTCTGTTGTTCCTTTTCCAAAGGAACAACATTTGTGTGTTTTTGTTGTTCTTTTTCCAAACGAACAACAATTTTGGATTTATGCTATTCCTTTTCCAAAGGAACAACACTTTCGCTTTCTGTTGTTCCTTTTCCAAAGGAACAACATTTTTTATTTCTATTGTTCATTTTCCAAAGGAACGACACTTTTGCTTTATGTTGTTCCTTTTCCAAAGGAACAACACTTTTGATTTCTGTTGTTCCTTTTCCAAAAGAACAACATTTGTGTGTTTTTGTTGTTCATTTTCAAAGGAACAACAATTTTGGATTTCTGTTGTTCCTTTTCCAAAGGAACAACACTTTCGCTTTCTGTTGTTCCTCTTCCAAAGGGACGACATCTGTGTGCTTTGTTGTTCCTTTTCCAAAGGAACAACACTTTTTATTTCTGTTGTTCCCTCTGCAAAGGAAGCACATTTGTATGTTTTGTTGTTCCTTTTCCAAAGGAACAACGTTTGAGAACTATTGTTGTTCCTTTCCTCAAAAAGAACACCACTTGTATGCTTTTACTCTCCCTGTGAAACAGCTTGTCCCTTTTGCTATTCTAGATTGAGGATGCCTATTGATCATGCTCTTTCAAGTCATTTTGAATACAACTATGCACTTATGTAATGGGAACAAAAACACAACATACTGAAATCAGTCAATCATAAATCATTATCTTTATAAGGAACTGCCCTGAATTGGTGAAATGACAGAAGGAAAGACATGTTTATTCATCATCTTTTGCTGTCATTGTTCTACTAATCATGTTCTAATTGGTTATCTGTATCATGATGGTCCCTTTTACTCCTATTTGATTATAATTAAACAATAAGAGCAAAGGGTCTATACCTTCCTATTGGGATATTAAGACTTCCTCTACCATTACTACTCTTAAGGAGTGTTGAACCACCCTTTGTGTATAAATAGGGAAGGAACTTCATGAAAAACAAAAAAAAAAGAGCAAACATGATTTATAAATTGTCAAATCGCAGGATAGGAAGTCTCATTAAGAGCTGACCTAGCATGATCATCAGGATGGAAGCAAAGTGGGATTCTCACTATGGCCACCACACCAGGGATATGGTCCAAAAGGTATATCAAATAAACAACCCTTGGAACATGAGGTCTCATAAGGAGCCCGCCTGCCGACTATTCTCTCCTTCCTCATGAATGGCATTATGGCTAACTGGTCACCAAGCTAGCATAATGGCCTATATTTTGACATTAGACAACGTTCCCTAGCATACACAAAGGACTATGGTTCCATGAGTGAAATAAAAAACTCTGCCAAGGTTATGGACACCTGTGGGAAACATAGCACTATTAATGGTATTGAAGTCGCATTATTTACACCAATAGGTAAGTTATTTGCATCCTTTTGTTTCTTATGTCGTGGTAATCAATTATATGTTATTACCCCAACCATATAACGCATGACTATATATTATCACCAATCATTATAGAACCAGTGGCAATGACCACATGAGACTCTATTTACGACAAATGTCTTATCCCCAACCTTGCATCAAATCACCGCAGTCTCTTACGTATTCAAGCAATGCAACTTTATACCTCGATTTCAGTAATAGGCTGTTTTTGTAAACATGGTATATTTCCATACGTTATTCCTTAAAGCTTTGTTGAAGAACAGGTGCTACTCCTTTATTTTATGGCTGGGACAGCCTATCACATTGCGGGGGGGAGGTTAACCTTATCATTCCCTAGTTTACGTGTCAGCTCGCTATTCAGGAGATTGTGTACTGGGTATAGCATGACTCAATGGTATTATGTGTTCTTATTTTTTTGTTTTTTTTGCATGATTTGTTGTTCAAAGCCATTTCCATTATATACACTGTAGCATTAGAGTTTGAACGGGTTTTACGTCCATCAGTGTCTCTTTGTTTCAACAGACAACTGCTGTTCCTTTGAGAATTCACAACGAAACTATGGGAGGAAGATCAATTCCTAGAGAACCGCAAGCGTTAACTGTTTCGGCTACTGCCCAGGAAATCTTAGCAAGAGCAGGATGGCTGACTTATCTTAACCGCTTGAAGGAGTCTAATGAAACACTAGCGATTGAATTCTTGTAGAACTTGCAAGAGGACTACTCCACAGTAAGAGGAAAATGCATAGCCGTCACCGATGACATAATCGCAGAAGTCTCGGGACTGCCAGCCACTAGACCAGTATGGACATTAAAGAAGGAGAGGCTGCATAAGATTATAGAGATCTTCCAGGACGAGGGATAGAGCTTGAAAATTAGAGGAGCGGGGGTTCTGCCAGCAACATTAGGAGAGTCATGGGCAGAATTAGTAAATACCATCCAAAGCTATATCACCTATGAAGGTAGAAAAGATGTGGTAAGACCACGACACCTTAAACTCTTAGTTTTTCTAAAATAGAAATGCGATGTAAATTTACCGGCATTGTTAAATTCATTACTTCATGATGTTGCACGGAGCATGAAAAAGGCACAGCACGTAGACTCAGTTGTTAGTCATCACGGATTGATTCAGTTGATAGTCAACCATAGTCTCACCCAATAGTAGAGCAGCTGGGAAGAGCTAATTACCATTGTAAATGGGGGGTTGGCCACACCCGAACGTCCAGAAAAATGGAAACAAGTTACTAGAACACCCCAACATCAAGAAAAATGAAAGTAGGTCACTAGCACACCCGAGCAACTTGAAAAACACAAGAAATCGGCAAAGCGGAAACATGTTACTAGCACACCTGAGCAATCGGAAAAAAACAGGAAATCAGTCTAGTTAGCACAGCTATGGGGGGGCTGGAGAAGCCCCAGGAAGGCACTAGCCAACTGGTGGAAATAAAAGACGAGCAATCCCCACGGGGAGACAAGGAAATGGAAGTGCAAGATGAGGAAGCAGAGTAGTCTGCAGAAGCAGAAGAAGAAGAAGGAAAAGAAGAAGAAGAGAAAGAGGAGGCAAAACAATCTGCAGAAGAAGAATAAGAGGAGGAGGCAAAGCAATCTGTAGAAGGAGAAGAAGAAAAAGAGGAAGAAGATGAGAAATCTGAGGACGAAGGAGATGAAGGAAAAGAAGCCGAGCAATCTTAGTGGGAGGAGGGAATGGAATAGCAGGAAGGCAGCCCATTACAAGACCCATTAGGGGAAGATGAATTGGCCAAAGTTTTGGCCAATATGGGTGAATATGGCCAACCTTCTAGTCCATCAGACCTCCATGCCATAGAGAAACCCCAAGAGAAAGATGCACCCGAGGAATCGCATGCAAAGGAGGTAGAAGTAGAAAATTTGCCTGTTCATGATGAGAAGATGTCAAAAAACGCTGAGCAGGAACAACCCGTTCCTAATCAGAAGGCACCAGAAGAAAGTTTGGAGGAAATATGGGTAGAAAAATAAATAGCCCAAGAAACAACAGAGCCAATTAAGGTTCTTGCCCCGGAATAGCCACCCCAGGAATAAAATCAGGAAGCTAGCTACAGTCCAAACCGCAGTAAACAGCCTGCTGTTCCTTCTGAAGAAATAACGAAAATAAGGGAACTGCGAAAGGAACAGTAGAGATTATTAAACATAACAGTTGAGCTTCACCAACAGATTAGGATTCTAAATGCAAGGCAAATGGTAAAAGGAACTTCAGGATTGAAAATTCTGACCATGTCGGCAAAACCCCTTAAGGGCAAGAGGCGGAGGACCAAAATCCATCCTGCTGCTCAAAACCTTGTCAAAAGCCAAGATGCTATTCCAAATGAAGTTGAAAAACAGATTGATGTTCCAAGTGAAAAGGAACAACAATGGGCTAATGTTCGTGTTAAAATAGAAATGGATGAAATGATGACCCGTGATAAGGAAATTCAGATGGAGGCACCACTTTCGGGAGTAATAAGGGTGCTGAACTCGAAGCAGCACAATAGGAAAGTTCAGGTAAAGCTCTTGGCCTCCACTGCTGCATGGGAAAAGGATCTGAAAACGATAACCATCCAAAAGGGTTTGAAGCAAGCTCAGCAAGAAGCAGAATAGCTTAAGGAGAAAATGGTCCCCAGAGAAAATTATGAAGAACTACAACAGTAGCTAATGAACGTCAACTTATCTGAAAGCCAGGCCTTCGAAGGATTGCGGAAGGAACAAGAGAAAGTTGCAAAGGTAACTCGTAGGTTAGATATAGTTATCAAACAAATGGATACCTTGTGTTCTCTATACAATGACGTCCTAGCATGTAGAGACCCTGCTAAGAACTATGCCCTATTTTTAATCGAAAGGTATTTGCAACTAAAAATAAAGGTTGTTAAAGCAGGTTCTCCCATACAAATTAACACCATAGATGATTTCATAAACAGTCGTAAACACTACGGGGTAAAAGTGGAGATTATTATGTGAATTTTACTTGCGTAACCTTGTACTACAACAGGATACGGAACTGAACCCTGACCCTTTTGTTGGGGACATTCAATTACACTCATTTATTTCATTTGTAGTCAATCAAATTAAATGGCTCAAAGCCTATAACACTTTTCAAAGACAAGAAAACGGATTAGATCTATGGATAGGAGTTGAGCCTAGGGACCCAGCACAGTTATGGAGGAAACATATGAACCTCATGAAGACTCCAGGAGTGGTTGAAGCATTAGGAACCATGCATGAGGGAATCGTTCGGCGGGGACTTGAATACTTTTCCTCTATCAAATACCCTGCCATTGATGTAGCTAAATTTCGATATCGAATATCTAATCCGAATATCTATCTCAGAGAACCATTTAAGCATGAGAATTTTAAACTAGCTGCCAACCGTTTTCCCCTCTATGGCGAAATTGTCTTGAGGGCAGGGCCATCTTGGTTAGGATATAGGTTCCGGAGTCCAATCATTTGGCATCCTGCACCCAGATAACAAGCCCTATATGAGATGCCTGAGGGTCAGACAGGCCATTTCTTTGATTACTTAGTTTCGCATCACAGCTGTAGGCTGACACATGAGATTCCATCTCCAGCCTACTCACTCACTTCCTTACATGTCAAATACAATGTTTTCATGAGGCCATGAAAAAGGGTAAGCAGGGGGGTGTGAGGAGTATCAAAGAAGGTATGTTTTGATGGTTATTTCAGTATCTTTTCATTAGGACTTATAAGCCTTTTTGGATCATGAAGTTAGAAAATGATAAAGAATTATAACAAAACATGTGAGATTAATATAGAACGATGACAATTGTCGTTTCCATGTACAGGAGGGAGGAAAAATGAAAAGTGGCCATCCTAAAGGAAAAGAGAAAGCTGGGTCAACTATTGTCCCTTCGACGAGAGACCACATGCAAACCAGATCAAAATGGACCAACCCAGGAAAGGAAGCATAGATATCAGCTCAGCACAGAAAAGAGAAGAAGTGACTTAGGATTAACAGTTCTGCGAATCCCGTTGTTTTATCTATTTCAGCATATAAATATCTCCGTCATCACGCTTATATAAGGGGCAGCATTGTTAGCTAAAAGTGTGGTGATGCTCTTATGTAACTTCTTTTAAAGGATGAAAATTGTGATCGTTATGTCCTGTTAAGACTTGCTCTACTGTAATTATACTTCATGCATTAATACAGACTTGGTTACTATTTTATCTTTGAGCCTGGAATAACCTCAAGCAGTGTACCCCTGGAGGCTAAGGGCCCAGCCCTAGAGGACACTTGCTCTTGTACCATTACACGTGATTTCTGTGTGGTCTACTTATCAACATGATCTAGTAATATGATGTCACATGCTCTATCATGTTTAATCCATTAATTTTCCTAAAAAAAAAAGTGTTGTATTGGCGTTGCATCATTTTACTATTCCTTTAGGTGTTGGTATAAAACACTTAGTTTCTACATGATACTGTTATTCCATTACAGAGTTTTTGTGTTATGCGATTGTGCCTTAACATTACAGAATTTATCTTGGAAGCTCTCATTCTATACGATTATTGGATTCTCGAATATTACTGTTTCATCTTGAGATGCAATCGTACGGTTTCTAATTAGAGTGACAACTGAATCAGATTGAGCATGTTGTGTTTATATGATTTTCAGTGTTGTTCCATCACATATCCGTAGGCAATGTTGTTCCATTTGTGTGTATATCTTTAAGAATGAAGGATTGATGTTTGGTTATGACTAATGCACGTGATTTAATAGATTCACAGCTTGTTAGGCTTAGTGACTACTCTATTCCTTGATTGTTGTTCCATTTCTGAATTGCTGTTCCATTTCAGAATTGTCATTCTATTATAAGGTTGTTGTTCCATTTCATTGCTGTTCGATTTATCTGTCGTTCCATTTTCGTTATTTGTTATTTTGGTATGAAGGACGATCTCAGGCTGTAGTGAGCATTGATATCTACTACCCAGCTCCCAAATCCCTCATCTGTTCTCCGATTTCTTTTCCATCAATTTCTAAAGGGATGGGCTATTGCTACCGAACCCTTGACTGATACATTGCTTAGTATCTGAATGTGTGATTTAGCCTTCTAAAGTAGTTAAGTTGTAGACATGCATCTATTGACTTTTGTATTTTCAAACAATTGTACTACGAGCATTACTCTGGCAAATGCTAAGCCTCAGACTGAGACACAATTTGAAAGAGCAAAACGTTCTCGGATTGACATATTAATGTGAGGTAACTAGAGGTGAAAGAGATCCTTTTTATAGCTCCACGAGGACTACTGATCAGAATCAAGAAGATGAAGAAAATAGATGTTTCAAGTTATTTTAAGTCATATACATAGGTTCACCTTGTCAAAATACCATAGACACTTAGGTTCACAGGCCAAAAAGGGCGTATTTGTATGCATGCACTTTCACAAAAGGAAGAGTGTGTATGGGTTGGAAAATCAATGAAATTTAATATTAAAGAATATCAAGGATCAATACCATGGTATTAGCCCACAATATTGAGTGTAGAAATGGTTATTTGATCCCGTCCAATAATACCATAGTACTAACTATTTTTTTGGTTTGAGGTATTGAGAAAGACCAAAAACTATATAAGGAGGAGAAGATCAAATGGCCAAGTCTGCAAGTGAAAGGTTTTTTCATGAATACTTCTGTTTGAAGTATATCTTATGTTGTAAGGGGTACGCTTATGATATAATCTCAAATATTTTGTGCACCTTGGATACAGTGTTGGATCAGGATCATGAGACCTAAAATCACTTATCATTGTATGATCTGATATCGGTTGGGATAGATCTAATTGCTTACACATGTCTTATTCTTTAAATGTCATGGTGTCGGTATGTGTGAAGTCTAGAATAGCAACGAAGTTGTCAGTTAGTATTTGTGGTTCTATACGCTAGTTCACCTTGTTGAAGGCGCGTATACAAGATGGTTCGACTCTTAAAAGAAGCGTATACAAAAGAAAATCCTGTTATTCACTAATGATTTATCTATCTTAGAGTGCTGCTATTATAATATTGTTTGTAAATGATGTATTCTTAGATTTGAAATTAGAATTGAATGCATAAGGAGATTGATTCTGATGCATTGATTCATTAAGTGAGAAGGGTGATCTTTGCTACTAACTATTTACATCTCTTTAATTTGATAATACATCTTCAGAATATTATTGGTTGGTACATATTTGATTCAGAAGTTTTTATGATTCGGTAACTTTGAAGGTATACGCAGGTTTTGTTAAAGGGCGTAGCATATACACATAGATTGGGTTCATTAAAGTAGTGTATTCATTCTCACATATGATTTTTGAGGTTACAACTAGTTCTGGTTGATGATACAGGTTTCTGGGTTTAACAAAGTGTTCTGGTGATAGTGATCTAACTGTTAAGATTGATTGATTGTTGTTAGATGTACTTATTCAAGTGGAGATTAATTGTGTGCTTATGTACCAGGAGTATCCCGTCTGAAAATTTGTGAAACATGGTCCCTGGAAGAAGAGAGAAGGTTGTAGCCTTCTCTAGGTCTACGCCTTCATATTGGTAAACACATCAGCTAGTACAAGAGCTAGGTGGTTGTAGCTCCTTTCTAGAGAAGTTGGAAAATGAGAGAAATTTGTAGCCTTCTCTAGGTCGTTGCCTGCATACTAGTATGACTCTACACCAATACAATATTGTAAACACATTTTCTTTATATGAGAAAGAATACAGAGACGACACCAGTACGTGGTTTTTCTCCCGCATTGGATTTCCACCTTAAATCTCGGTGTTCATATGTGTTTCTTACGTCTGATGGTTTATTGTGTTATTATAGCTAATAGTTACTATTTAGTAAAGTAGTAAGCCATTGATTAAAGATCAACACATGATGAATTAACTGAATCATAAGTTTTCTAGGTATAAGTTGGTTTCCTCAATAACAGTTCTATGCACATGCAAGTTCACCTCGCTGAAGTAGTGTATATAAATCTGCTGGTGAAATGAGAAGTTATTGAATTGTAAATACTTATTCACCCCCTAGTATTATTTCCAATAGTTGGAATCAGAGAAGGTCCTTCAAAAGAAGCTTCATCACTTGAAGGAAGATCTCTCAAGATGACCAATATTGAAGGCATGGGATCTATTAGACCACCAATATTCTATGGAATCGACTTAGTATATTGGATGATAAGAACCAGAACCTATATTCACTCACCTCGAGCTGATGTTTGGGAAATTGTGGAAGGAGGATACTAATTTCCAGTAGCCATTCCTACAGATACAATAGGTAAGAAGTTATGTGAAACCAATGACAAAGAAGTCAATAGTTTATTAGGAAGTTTGTCAGAATTAGAATTGATCAAAGTCACGAAGCTCAAGATAAAGAAATAAATATGGATAAAATCATTCAAAGGTATGAAGGAGCTCCCAGGTAAAACGTGGTAAGCTCCAAACTCTCAGAATATAATATGAAAATCTCAAAACGCATAATGATGAAAGTATTTCTAGTTATATTTTATGAGTAGATGAGATTATGGACTGTATGAAGAATCTGGGTGAAGAAATAAAGGAGGCTACTTTAGTAGAGAAAATTTATAGATCTTTGTCTTCTAAATTTGAGTCAAAAGTATCTATCGTAGAAGAAAAGTACGATCTTTAATCTATTAATTTTTTTCAACTTCATGGAATTTTAACTTCCTTTGAAATGAGGAAAGGAGGTCCATTGGATATTAGATCAGTCACTTTCAAGGCTTCATCAAATTGAAAAGAAAAGGAATATCACAATGAATAAGAATATATTTCATAAGAAGACGAGGTAAAATTTTTCAAGAAGCTTCAACGGGGTTCCAGAAGATTCATACATAAGCTACCATTCAAATTATTTTCTTGTGGTAGAGTTTGCCATTATGCTACTAAATATGCTCGTAAACATAATAATGAAAAGCCAAAGGAGTCTGCAAAGGGTAATAGAAAGCAATTTTTTAATAGAAAATGTTATTATATTCTTCAAGATAGTGATCACATGTATAATAGTGATGAAGGTGAATCTAAACAAGAATTTAAACTACTCATGTCTTATGACAATGATGAGTTTATGTATGCTTTAGAAGAGGAAGATTTTATTGAAGAAATCACTCAAATTAAAAATTGTTTGGAAGAAAAGAATATGGTCATAAACACATTCACACATCAACTCACTGAAAAAGAAAAATACAATTAAAAATTAGAATGTGAAGTATTGAGTCTAAGAAAACAACTTGAGAAGACAAGATATATTAATCTTATATTTGTGAAAGGATCATAAACTTTAGATGAAATTGTCAAGGTTTAGTGTTTGCCTATTATAAAGACTGATCTTGGATATATTCGAGAAACATCCCAATCACAAAAGTCATCAGCCATCACCAGAAGCTATCTTGATGCAACAAAGTCGAGTGAATAGTGCGTCAATATTCAGCAAAAGCATAAAAGTACTCCTTAGGAAAATCATGTTCATTTTACTCCAAGGGTGAACATCAATAGAAGCATCAACCAAAACGTAGACGATACCAAAATATATTATTATCATAGAAAATTGTTTAATGGACAATGTTTTTTATGCCATAGCTTTGGTCATAAAGTTGCTCAATGTGTTGTGTACAAAAATATCATGATTAGAGAAGCATGAAAGCAAAGAAGCATGACAAGGATCAAGAAAAGTTTTTATAATAACTTTTCTCCTCTTTGAAATGAAATTTAACGTTCATTTTGAAATAACTTTGGTCATGAAGAATCTGAATGCAGGAGTAAATTTCGGCCAACAATTCAAAACAAGAAAACATCGCCAAATTCCAAGGTATTGAGAAAGAAGGAATTTCAATGAAAAAGATATGGTATAGGTTTTTTTGTAAAAGGACAAGAAAAACAATGGTACATTGATATCGAATGCTCTAAACACATGACAAGTGATTAAGATAAACTCCTTTCATACAATGCTTTAGAAAAAGAAAAGAATATCTCTTTTGGAAATGACACACCAACTGTCATTAAGGATAAAGGTTCTATTTATTTGAAAGAAAAGGTTCAAGCTATAAATGTTATGTATGTTGATGGTTTAGAGCATAACCTGTTGAGTGTCAGCCAAGTGTATGATTAAGGAAATGAAGTTGTGTTTCGATCAAATGGATGTGTGGTTCATGAGCTTGATCCAGGAAAGGTAGTAATCAAAGGTACAAGAACTCAAAGAAATCTATATATACTAAAAGGAGGTGAAGACCAATGCTATCTAAGAAAAACAGAAGAGAACACGTCATGGCAGAGAAGATTAGGGCATATAAGATTTTCTCAAATAAGAAAAGCATGCAGACTCAAGAGAGTTCGTGATCTTCGAGATATCAGCATCCCAAAAAGTACCATTTGCAAACCATGCCATGTCAGTAAGAAAACCAGAGTTAATTTCAATAAGAAATGAGGATCACCGAGTAAGCCTCTTGAACTCATTTATACTGATCTGTGTGGGCCAACAATGAAAGAGTCACCTCGTGGAGAAGAATACTTCATAGATGAATGTTGGGTTAAGGCCATAGATGAAGAACTTGACCAAATTGAAAAGAATGATACATGGGAATTAGTCCCTAGATCGAATGATAAAAATGTTATAGGAACAAAATGGATATTCAAGGATAGGTTGAATGAAAATGGAGAGGGGATTAGAAACAAAGGAATACTTGTTTGTAAATGGTATGCTCAACAAGAAAGCGTAGACTTTGAAGAAACTTTTTCACCTTTTTCTAGACTTGAAGCCATAAGAATGCTTCTTTCTCTTTCAAGTTTTCAAAAATTCAAAGTGCATCAAATCGATGTAAAATCTGCATTTCTTAATGGATATTTAGAAGAAGAATTTTATATTGAACAATGAGAAGGATTCATTATAGGAAATGATTCAAAACTTGTCTACAAGCTCAAAAAGGCTCTATAGGGACTGAAACAAGCTCCAACGCCCTAGTATTATCGCCTTGAAAAATATCTAGAACAAGGTTTCACAAAAGGATTTGCAAACACCAACTTATACAAAAGATTAAGAATGATCAACTATTAATTATTGTTTCTTATGTTGATGATATCATCTTTGGTACCAATGAAGAATCTATGAGTCAGAACTATACTTCGGTTATGCAACAAGAATTTGAAATGTCCTTACCTGGTGAACTAACTTATTTTCATGGTCTACAAGTACATCAAACAAAAGATGATATTTTTCTTTCACAAACTAAATATCTCAAGGAAATTCTTAAGAAGTATGGAATGGAAGATTCTAAACTAGTATGTACTCTAATAGTAATAGGATGTAGTCTCAACTCTAATGATGAATCACCTACAGTGAATCAATGAGCATATATATCTATGATTGGAATTCTACTTTATATAATAGGTACGAGACAAAATATCATGCATGCAGTAGGAATTCTTGGAAGGTTCTAAGAAAATCCAAAGGAATCACATCTTCATGTTGTAAAAATAATATTCAAATATCTCCAAGGAACTCAAGGCTTTGGCCTATGGTATCCTAAAGATACAAATATCACTCTTCATGCATATTGATATGTGGATTGGGTAGGAAATGTTAATGATCGAAAGAGCACTATTGGAGGTGCATTCTATATGGGATCATGGTTAGTGTGGTGGTTCAGCAAGAAACAAATTTCAATTGCCTTATCTACTACTGAAGCAAAATATGTGGCCATTTCATCTTGCTCCACACAAGTACTTTGGATGATGCAAACAGTGCAAGATATTAAAATCACATGTTCTCCACCCATCTCCATTCTATGTGATAATACAAGTGTCACTAGTATTTCAAAAAATATTTTCATGGACTACAAGACCAAGCATATCCCTATTAAGTACATTTTATACAACAAAAAGTGCTTGAACAAAAGTTTAAATTGGACTATTTTCCCTCCAAGGAATAGGTTGATGGTATATTTACCAAATTGCTTCTCAGAGAAACATTTGAATATCTCAGACAAAAGCTGGGAGTAGTTTCTGCACCATCCTGCTATTAAATCCATTTTTTAGAGGAATGGTTCATATACATGGGTTTCATGAAGAAGAATCACGTATATATGTGAGTTTCTGTGTATGCAGGAGCGTATATGTTTTTCTGATAAAAAAGTAATGGGTGAGACTCAAAATTAGCTTATGACATGGATGTTTAGTTTGATTTTGATGGTTACAGTCTACTGATATGCTTTTTTCATTATTGTTTATTTGATTGATGAATATGCCTTGATGAATGATTTGTTGACAATGCACAAGTAGCATAGTTTTAGGGGGAGCATTAGCCTTCAAAAAACATTATACAATGTTGGTAAAATGGTTGCCAAATTTAGCTATGGCTTTAGATATTCATATCATTTGTTGTAAAGTTCATGTAAAGGCCTATGATGTCATAATGTGTCTCTTTCTATCATGGTCTATTAATGAGTACTTTTGGCCATATGATGTAATTTTTACTCCCACTACAAATGGGAAGGATGGCGTAATAATTGCAATTATTCATTCATGTATGAACATTTCGTATTTCCCCACTTGGTTGGGTGATTGATGTATGTATGTGTCACTGGTGATAGGAAGGTCATACTCACATAGTTTAGTTATAGAGACTTATTACTCTTTTGAAAAATATCTATGTAGACTTTACAAGTAGTCAGGGGGAGCATGGACAACATAGTGTATCTCAAAGGGTGAGAAATCTTGGTCTGCCCTTTTCCCTTGATGTTAAAAGGGGAGAGTATTTTGGTGTTGCTCGATAACTCTAACAGTTTCTACAACTTGAAGTAATAAACACCAATCTAGTTTCCATCAAGTCCAAAGGGGGACAATGTTGGCATTATTATACAGGTGTTTTCTTTGATGGAAATTCACTCATAGGTCATTTCAGATTTGATAAAGGGAAACTCACATTGTAACAGGTCAATTCAGAGATAGTAAGGAAATGGTACAAAAGAACAGGAAGTTGGAACAAAGGACTACTGATCAGAATCAAGAAGATGAATAAAAATGATGTTCCAAGTTAATTTAAGCTATATATGTAGGTTCACCTTATCAAAACAATGTATACACACAGGTTCATAGAACAAGAGGGAATATATGTATGCACACACTTTCACGAGAGGAAAAGCGCGTATGGGTTGGAAAATCAAGGAAATTTAAGATTAAATAATACCGAGGGTCCATACCATGGTATTAGCCCATAATATTGAGTGGATTAATGGTTATCTGATCTTATCCAAGAATACCACAGCTACTAAATGTTTTTTTGGTCCGAGGTATTGAGAAAGCCCAAATGATATATAAGGAAGAGAAGATAAAAGGGCCAATTGTGAAAGTGAAAGGGGTTTTCATCAATACTTGTATCTGAAGTATATCTTATGTTATAAGGGCTACGATTATGATATAATATTAAATATTTTGTTCACCTTGGATACAATGTTTTATCAGGATCATGAGACCGAAAATGAATTATCATTGTATGATCTGTTATTTGTTGGGATAGATCTAGTTTCTTACACACGCCTTATTATTTAAATGTCACGATTTGGGTATGCCTAAAGTCTGTAATAACAATGAATTTGTAAGTTAGTATTTGCAGTTCTATACACTAGTTTGCCTTGGTGAAGGTGCATATACACGTTGGTTCAACTCTTCAAAGAAGTGTATGCAAAAGAAAGCCACGTATTCGGAAATGATTCATCTATCTCATTAGTGTTGTTGTTCTACTATTGTCTATCAATGATGTCTTCTTAGATCTGAAAGTTTAACTAAATGTATAAGGAGATTGAGTTTTATTGATTGATTGATTAAGTGAGAAGGGCGATATTTGTTGCCGACTATTTAGATCTTTGTAATTTGACAATAGATCTTCAAAATATAACTGGTTGGTACAGATTTGATTAGAGGCTTTTAGGATTCAGTAATTTTGAAGGTATACACAACTTTGGTTAAAGGAAGTAGCGTATACACGTAGATTGGATTCAGTAAAATAGCATATGCATTATGAGATATAATTTTTGAGGTTACAGCTCGTTCTGGTTGATGATACAGGTTTATGGGTTTAGCACAGTGTTCTGGCGACAATGATCTGACTGTTCATATTGACATATTGTTGCTAGATAAAATTATTTCAATGGTGATTAATTGTGTGCTTATGTACCACAAGTATCCAGTCTAAAAATTTATGAAACATGGTCCCTCGAGGAAGAGAGGTGGTAGCCTTCTGTAATTTGATGTTTATGTACTGGTCAACATATCAGCTATTACAAGAGCTAGGGGGTTGCAGCTCCCTTCGAGTAGAATCTATAAAATGAGAGAAGGTTGTAGCCTTTTGCAGATGGGTGCCTATGTACTGGTATGAGTCTGCACTAGTACAAGATTCTAAATAGATTTTCTCTATATTAAAAATAAGACATAGATGAAAACAACATGTGGTTATTCTCATGCATTTGGTTTCCATCTTAAATCTTGGTGTTCATGTTTTTCGCTTATATGTGACGGTTTATTATGTTATTATTGTTCATAGTTATTGTTTAATAAAGTATTGATCCATTGATTAAAGATCAACACATGATTAATTAATTGAATCATAATTTCTTTGGGTATACGCTAGTTTCCTTAATAATAGTTATGTGCACACACCAGTTCACTTCACTGAAGTAGTGTATATAAATTTGATTGTGAAATGAAAAGTTATTGAACTGTAAATATTCATTTATTCTCCCCCCCCCCCCCCCCCTCTCAGTATTATTTCCAAATAATGGTGGGTGACAGACCCCAAAAACTATCTTTGGCAAAAAAATATACTTAATTACCAAAAACATTGGAGCCTCCATCTAGGAAAGACAAATAGCCAACAACTAAGTGTTTGTAATCATAAGCTTCAAAGATCAAAACCTAATTTTCTGGTTTTGTGCTAGAAAGGCTCACAACTCAAACATAACCATAGATTGTCATGTATATTGTTCCTGGACATCTAACAAAGTGCCAACTTCATAGTTGGTCTTTAAGTTTTCATTACAATGGGTCGATTTTGCCTACACCATGTGCCAATTTCATGGTTCATTTTTAAATTTTTGTTGCAATATGTCAAGTTGTCTTTGGCTCATATTTTAAAATTGCTATACTTCTAAATTAAAGAAGGAAATTACTCCTTTGTATAATGACTCTTTCAATCAGGTGTTCAATTTTTTTTTTTTTTGCCATAAAATTTTTCGTTAATGCCATGGTTTAAATATGTTGAAAACATAAGGTTTTTTGCAGTCATGATCTTCGGTTTTAATTTTGTGGTTGAAAAATAGTCAAAATTTAAAGCCTTTTCTAAATCATGTTATTTTATCTTTAAT
>APFE031564835.1:0-35180 GCA_000404065.3 Pinus taeda
CTGATATAAATCTTCTTTATGTTTATGACATTCATGTTGGAATTCATATGTGAATGGTTGTTTAAAGTTCATAACTAACTACCTTCCTTTATAACATGAAGATGATTTCTTTATAAGTTTTTGTCCATATACTGCTATGTTCTTTGGAATTGGTTTTTTTGCAGGAAAAAAGAGCAAAAGGAGCTTGAAGAAGGGTTTGGAACCTAAAGGACCTTCTCAAACGTAGGACCTAAGGTATGCCCCTCTTACTATAGAATTTTCTTATAATAGCATAATGGCTGTGTGAATGTGTGTTTCTCTCTATAGACAACTTTCAGTCTGCTAGGGTTTCAACCCAAAAATCCCTAGGGGAACATTTCCCTCAACAGAAGTGGTGACTCCATTGGGGACAACACTCTTGTTGTTCCTAGTTTGGGTGTTTTCAATCCAATCAGGGCTCAGCTGCCTGTTTGCTTGTTGTTGTTGTGTGGTCTATTCTTGAACTCTAAGTTTTGCTAGTTTCTTCGGTTTGTTTTTTATTTTTCTTGAAATCTTTTATATATGTTGTTTTTCTTAGTTACAGAAGCATATATACGCAAGTTTCCTTAAGTTAACCCGCGTATACGTAGGTTTCCTTAGGATCAGTGGCATATACACGCAATCTGTACATGAGTACAGTCGCGTATATCTTGCAATTTTCAAGATTTGTAAATCTTTTTGTCTCTGAAGGTTTGTCTGGTGGTTTGATTCAGTCTGAAACAGTCATTTTCCAGTATCAGTTGTTTGTTTTACAGCAAGCATCCTACTCCAAATTCTCTCTGATTGTAAGGGGTATTGGTCTTGTTTTTGTTGTTGCAAGCATCATCGTTTTTTTTTTGCTAAAGCACACAAGATTTCTTGCTGGAATCTTGGCTTCTCTGATTCATCAGGGAGGAAAGATTAGTCTCAATCTTTGTGTTAAATCTTGCTTTTGGTGACTTTTTGTTTGCTTGACAAAACCGCTTTTTGTGACCATCCACTTCTTTGTTTCATAAAAGTTGTTGATTGATACTTTCTTGAAATTTGTCTTTTTAATCTTTTTGGTCTTTGTTGCCAAGGCTTTCATTGCTGCTTTTGATTGTTAAGAGCATATTTAAACACATTTATGTTTGTTGAGTTTTCATCCATTGTGTGGTGTCAACTTGCAAAAGTGTTTGTTGCCTATTCTTCAATCATAAAGTTTTAGTCTTGTTGAGAGAATTTTTGTAAAGACTCTTTTGTTGTTACTTTGAAGAAAACTTTTTGAAAAACTTCGTTTTGCTTTCTTGAACTTGGTTTTCATTTGGTTTCCTTTTAGTGAATGAAAGTGCTTTATGTTTGTCTTGAAACTTGTTTTTAGTGTTTAGACGAAATGAATGGTAGCACCTCATATTCCATCTAGACATTTTAAGTGGCAAAATAAAAATTGATAAGCAAGCAACTTTCATTTCTTGTTTTTAGAGTTGTTTTGAATCTTGCATCAGCATATATTTTTTGCATTAGGATAGATTTGCATATCTTTTTAGGCATACATAGTTTTGTTAACTTTTGTGAATGTGAAGCGTGAATTAACAAAAAGAAAACAAAAATTTGTTTTATTAGAAGTTCCTTTGAACCCTGTAGAAATTGCTTTTCATCGAAAAATGAAAACAAGTGCATGTGCATGTGGTTAGGTTTTTATTAATTTCTTTTGCATCAAAAACACCATTAGTTTCACTTCCGTTATCCCGTGACTTAAAGAACAACCTATTTTAAAATCAAGCGCTAACTAAAATTCACTAAAATTTTTCTTTTAAGTCAAATACACCAACAAGTTTTAGGATTTTAGGGCCTTGGATTAGGCAAGTGGAGGGTTAACTCTCCAAGGCCATTTAAACGTCAAATGTAGGAGTCTGAATAGCGAGTGAAAATCCAATAGCGTTAGGAAGACCAGGAAAGCTCCGGATCTGGGAGTTAACCACGAGGGTCTGTGAAGACAGGGAAGAGAGATACCCCCTCTCCTACCTGTCCGAACTTACCTCAAGACTGTTCCGCCTGGCTTCTGCGACGAGTTGGTGACCATAGTTGCTACTCCTAGGGATCTACACAGGTGGTTACGGAGGGGAATCCCGTGGCACTTGAGGTTGACGTTGCATCACTCTCGACAGTACTACTGGAGGGCACCCTTGTGAAGCTTGGGGGCTTGCACCGGTGCAGGCTGTTGTTAGGAGGTCAACATAAATTCCTCTGTTACCTTCGCTGATAGGACTGGACCCTCATCATCCCAGATTATCTTTAGAAGGCCCCTTAATTCACTTTCTCGTATTTTGGTGTCTGGTCCTAATCACCCGGAGTAGAAATACTTGGAAGTTGTTTGACTGGCTGTTATCTTTAGGGACTTTATAGTGTGTGCTCTGTGCTCTTAGTTGGCCTAGCTTTCAATTTTTTGAGTCTTTAGTTAGATCTTAACAAGAAATTCAAAGTGGTTGACCGATCACCTAGAAGGTCTTGAAGACTTCGTGGTCTTTCGCCACCAAGTTTAGAGCCTTCTCCTAGAAGGCGCAGAGGTAATACTAAAAGGTGGGTTTCATCCCATGACAGTTAACGCATCAGGGATTGATCTTCCTCTCAGGGGCATTAGTATTCAAGCAAGGCCTGGAACTTCCATGGAACAAGAGAGGAACACTCCAGTTCTTTCTTGAGTTCGCTTACAAGCAGAGAATAACATAGAGGTAGTAGAACTCTCAGAGTCATTAGTGGCTCGATATTCTCCCCTACCATCTAGTCATCCAAACGTATTACAATACGTTGGGAATCTGATGCATAGACCATCAAGTCTAGGTTATGCTACGTGCTTACCATCGATGACCACTACTAGAAGCATGGCCTCTACTACAAGTGCTACAACTATGTAGACTCCAACATCGGTACAAGGGGGAGGAACGATTTCCATCTCCTCTGCTTCTTTGTTTGGATCTTTTGATAGCACATCTTTAGTTGGGTCTACCTCCATTCCATCCACGAGTGGAAATTCCCAAACCAATGCTTTTGGTTCTAGATTCTTCCCATTTGGCACCCATTCACAGGGTATTCCTTCAGTTCTGTTTAGTGTCTCCACATCCATGATGAGTGGATTCGCTTCATTCCAGGGTTTTCCTTTCGGAAGTGGTCATATACCACATTCCAACCCGACGATAGGATCCATGCCTTTTTCTTCTATAGGACAAAGCAAAAATCCTTTCCAAGGTTGGACTAACCCTGGGGTTAGTGGCGCGGGAACTGGGAATCTGTTTTTCGACCAACAAGGTAATAGGCCATACACCACAGTTAGTTCGTTTCAAAGTATTCCTCCCTTAGCTTGGGCTTGGAATCCGTATCAGGGGTTATCAACTCCTTATAATCCTTTAGGAGGAAAATGTTGGTTATGGTGGTTTTGCGGCCCGAGTTGGTCAAACTCTAAATTTTACTGGATCACAAGGCTTGCCTTTTGGTTTAGCTGGTTCTGCTGGTTACTTTAGGCAGCCTGGTGCCTTCCAAAATCCAGGTCAAACTTTTCATAACTTTGGGAGTTCTGCCCAGTCTGGGTGGAATCCCCAAGGTCCTCCTAGGCTTCTATTTCTAGCAACATTGAATTTCCTAGATCTCACTAAGTTAACAAACGATCCAATCAAGTACAATCCAGCCTGGCCTCCGGTCCCAACCAAACTCCCTTCGAAAATTCCAAAATTCGAAGGGAAGAGCGGTGAGGACCCAGGTGACCATGTAACCACATTCCATTTGTGGTGCTCATCTAGCTCCCTTATCGATGACTCGATTAGGTTGAGACTTTTTCAACGCACCTTGACTGGTAATGCGGCCAAATGGTATATAGAGTTGCCAAGGGGCAACTTTACATCTTTCGCTGACTTAGCCAATATTTTCTTAAATCATTTTTAGTTTCCTATCCGTTATGATTCCAGAACTGAACTACTGGCCACTTTTCGTTAGGATAAGGCAACTCACATTTCTGACCATATTCAGGAATGGAGACGGAGAAAGAGGCTCATTAAAACTGAAATCCCTCCGTAGGCTCATTAAAGAGGCTCATTAAAGTTGAATTGATCTAATCTCAGTCTGGGATCCTACAAAAATACTTGCCAGATGCTCCTGGGTCTAAGGTTGACATAGCTAATTTGAAGCCAGGTCCCCACACGGATGGTATTGTTGGGTCAGTAGACACGAATACAGTGAACTTGTTGAACCAATTGTAGCAGTTGTCTTTACAAACTACTTCTAACAACCAAGTCACATCATCTAACCCTTCGGCTTCCCAAACCTCTTCGATTAATTCCGTCCAATCTAATAACCCCAAAGGAAATAAAAATTCCAATGGGAAAAAGAAAGGACGAGGTAAGAAAAAGAACCAGGATGGGAAGGCTGACGCAAATAAATCCGACAATAATGCTGGTGGGGGTAGAAATGAGTCTAAAAAGAAAGTTAGGTTTCCATGCAACTTTTGCAGTGGAGACCATTTAACTCATCTTTGCCCCAATATTGAAGATGCTCAACACTTGTTAGGGCAGCAAGGGACTTCTAGTTCTCAAGCTATGTTAACCAACCATTTTCCCAAGGGCAGCAACTTCTTATTGGCGCGAGTTCAAACCTTGGAACCTCCGCAGGGGGCAACCAGGAAGGGGAAAAATCATCGAATGTTTTCATGGTGGGTTCTAACGTCCATGTGGCTACTCGGTCACGTGATTATGGTGAAGCCGAAACTTCCAAGGACAAGACTGTTCCCGGAAATAGCGACGTTCATATTGAGCGACCCCCTGTTGAGACTATACCACAGATACCGAAAGGTTCCGCTAAACGCGTGACTATTAATCCTAATGCTAGGGCCGCCCAGAATTACTCCATTGTTGAGGATCTAGCTCAGAGTCCATGCGCCATGTCCGCTTTAGAGGTTCTCCAGTCGTGTCCAACTCAACGAAGTGCTTTACTTTCCGCGATTGGGGCAGTCGATCCAACGAACTCTTAAGTGCTCACTTTCGACATGTTAAATGTCAAAAACCGACTCCCTCATCATATGGCTTTTCAAATAAAGTATACATACCAGAAAATTAACATTTTTCATACCATTATTGATGAAGGAGCTTCCACATGCATCATGTCGATGTCATTTTGGAAGGTTATTGGATCGCCTTCGGCTATTCCTTCACCTACCATCTTGACTGCATTCAATGGTCATTCTCATAAGACGCATGGGATTATCTCGGCCTTCCCTATATGTGTTGGGGGGAAGGTCGTCAATATTGAAGTAGAAGTCGTAGATGCTAACCTAGACTATAATCTCCTCTTAGTAAGGAACTAGGTATACGAAATGGACGTCGTTGTTTCGACTCTGTTTCGTGTCATTTGCTTTCCTCATGAGGGGAAAATCATTAAGGTTGATCAATTGGATTATTGTCCAGTCGATCCTCAAGCAAGCTCTGACTCTACTGTTCCTTTAGTGGATAACCCTCGTCCGCCTACTGAGAATTTAGGAGTAGGGATGTATTCCTCGTTGATGGGAGCCTTTGGTCCTCCCTCTCCTTTCGCTAAAATCAATGCCATTTCATCATCTATGGAGTCTCCTCGAGAAGAGTTCTTCTGAACTCGTTATTTCTCAGACCCTTGGACCGCCCTTCACCTACGACCACATTAGTTGAAGGAAAAGGGAATGGAATGACATTCCCTATATCTGCAGCTGAGCTTAGATATCAGTCTATCGTCAACTCTACAGATGACCATTCTACTCCTTTTTCCGAAGAGGAGTTAGATGGTGATGTGACCCCGGCTTGGAGCCTTGAATCTACCTCTGCCTTGGATTGCTTAGATTTAGTTTTACCTTTGAAGAAGCAATCCTCGAAGCAATGATGGGTATAGATCAACCTTGGGAAGATTTACACCATCGGTCATACTTTCTTCCTCCGTTGTAGGAGGTAGAATCTAGATTCTCCGAGCTCTGTACTAGTGATGTTTGTACGGTGTCAAATCCTTTGGCTCCAGCACACGTTCGTGCCGAAGGTAATATGTCGGTGATTTCAAAAACAATGCCTATAAACATCTCTAGGGACCCTAACATGATCGAGAATCTCTTCATCGGAATTGAGTGTTCCCCTGAAGAAATTCAAATTTACACCGATCTGTTCAAGGAATTTCGAGATGTATTTGCTTGGTCTTATGAATAAATGCCTGGCATTGACCCATCTATAGTTCAACATGAGATCAAGACATATGAAAACGCTAAACCAGTTCGTCAAAGGCTTCGGCCGGTTAACCCTAGGAAAGCAGCAGCTATCAAAGCTGAAGTGGAGAAGCTGCTAAAGGCGGGTTTCATATACCCTGTTCCTCTTACTGATTGGGTTTCTAATCCAGTCCCTGTGGATAAAAAGCAAGGAACAATCCGAGTATGCATCGATTTTAGGGACCTAAACAAGGCTTTTCCGAAAGATAATTACCCCATGCCATTCATTGATCAGATTATCGACGAGTGTGCGGGTAATGAGATCTTTTCCTTCATGGATGGTTTTTCTGGTTATAATCAAATTTCTATCCATCCTGAAGATCAACATAAGACAACCTTTATATGTCCCTGGGGTACCTTTGCATATAGAAAGATGCCTTTTGGTCTTAAAAATGTTGGAGACACTTTTTAGCGGGCCATGTCATATGCTTTCCACGACATCAAACATGTCATCGAAGCATACTTGGATGATCTCGCTGCTCGGTCTCGAAAGAGAACTGATCACCCTAGTCACCTTCGAATGGTTTTCGAGCGATGTCGTTTTTATAAAATCTGGTTGAATCCCAACAAGTGCGTTTTCACGGTTACATCCGGTCGGTTGTTAGGGTTCATTGTGTCAAATGAAGGGATTCGGGTTGATCCCTTCAAGGTTGAGGCAATAGTTCAGTTGCCTCCCCCGTCCTCAATTTGACAACTTCAAAGTCTTCAAGGGAAGGCTAATTCCTTAAGACGGTTTATAGTGAACTATGCCGAGATCACTAAAGGGTTCATGCGTTTGCTACGGAAAGGAGTTCCATTTGTATGGGACGACTTTGTGCAACGATCATTTGATGCTTTGAAAAAGGCACTAGTCCCTACCATGATTTTGAGTCCACCAGATTATGGGAGAGACTTCCTTTTATATCTCGCTGTAGCAGAATCAACCATTGGTATGGTTCTCATTCAGGAGGACGATGCTCTCACCGAGCATGTGATTTATTATTTGAGTCGAGGCTTAATAGGTCCTGAACTTCGCTATTCTCCAATTGAGAAGTTGGCCTTGGCAGCGGTCCATGCTATCCAGCGGCTCCGTCATTATATCCTGCTGCTCAAAACTTTTGTCTTAGCGGCGACCAATCCATTTCAATTTGTCCTCAGTAGGCGAGTGATTGGGGGCAAATATAATAGATGGATATTCATCTTGCAAGAATTTGATCTCGAGTTCTTTTCTACCAAGTCTAAGAAATCCATGGTTTTCGCTGAGCTAATTTCTGAGCTGCCTTGTGGAGAGGATACTGTTTATGAGGAAATTTTTCCCGATGAACATTTATTCCTCATCTCTTCACTCGACCCTTGGTATGGAGATATCATTGTCTATCTCCAAACTTCGAAGTTTCTCTCTACTTTCTCCAAGGATGAACGTCAAAATTATGTCACCTGGCTAAAAATTATGTTATCGTTGGTGATACCTTATACCATCGAGGGGTTGATTCAATCCTTCGGTGCTGTTTAACCTTAGAGGAAGTAGAGTCAGTGCTAAATGACTGCCACGGTGGAGCTTGTGGTGGTCATCTATCGGGGCTTGCTGCAGCCCAACGCATCTTACGTGCCTTCACTCTTTAAAGACTGTGTGGAAGTGGTCAAACACTGTCACCCCTATCAAATCTTTACTCGCAAGATCCGTGCTCATCCAGCTCCTCTTTTTCCCGTTGTCACCGTCGGTCCTTTTACTAAGTGGGGTATTGATTTTATAACTTGTAACCCGCCTTCAGCGACAAATCACAGGTATATTATCATGGCTGTAGACTACTTTACGAAGTGGGCCGAGGCCATGCCCACTTATAAAAATGATAGTGACACGATAGCATTGTTCCTTTTCAATTAGGTTATCTCAAGATTTGGTATCCCGAGAAAGATTGTCACTGATCATGGCAGTCATTTCCAGAATCAACTGATGTCTGAATTGGCTCTTAAATTGGGTTTCCGGCAGGAGCATTCGTCTCCTTATTATCCTCAGGCCAATGGACAGGTCGAGGCAGTCAATAAAACTCTTAAGACAATCCTCCAATGGACAATAAAAAAAAATCGGTCCAATTGGCATGTTATGTTGTATTCAGCTCTTTGGGCATACCAGACCTCCATGAAGACTACTACTGGTTTTACACCTTTTCAGTTGGTTTATGGGATGGAACCTATTTTTTTGGTTAAATGTGAAATTCCATCTCTTAAGTTAGTTTTAGAGATCCTTCCAGAGACTTTGAGTCTCGAAGAGCACCTCCTTCACTTGGAACATCTCGATGAGCAACGTCAAAATGCCGCCACGATGAATGAGGCTCATAAGAAAAGGGTTAAAACGCAGTATGATAAATCTGTCCATCCTCGAGTCTTTTTTGAAGGTGACCTTGTCTTGGTCTATGACCAAGATAAAGACAACTTGGGGGCAGGCAAGTTTAAGCCTATGTGGTACGGTCCTTTCATTATTAAACGAGTTTTAGAAAAAGGGTCGTATGAGTTAATCGATTTTGAGGGAAACAAGTTGGCGGAGCCCCGAAACGGGCTCTACCTAAAGAAGTACTTTGCTTAAGTAGGAGTTAGGCAATGGCTTCTTTGTATATTATGTATATTTGTACATATATCATCGAGATTTTTTGATATCAACACTTTTTGGTCTGCCGTGGCAGGTGTTGATGGATGATTTGGTCTATTTTCGGTTCGCCGATGGTGCTAGTCGGCACACTCGGAATCTCGCTTCCGCAGCTTGGGTACTTTATTATCCAACTGGTCAATTGATGGTATCAAGAGGTGTATGCATTGGTCCCACTTCAAATAATATGGCTGAATATACCGCCGTTATTAATTTACTATCCGAAGCAATTTCTCACGAGATCGACTCGTTGGTTGTTTATCTTGATTCTCAATTGATAGTGTCACAATTAAACAACATTTATTGGGTAAGGGATCCATGTTTATATCGCCAGTATTTAAGGGTGAGGTTGTTGCAAAGATCATTTTTTTATATTAATTATTTGCACATTCCAATATCCCATAATTGGTTAGCTGATTCTATCGCTAATCAAGCATTACACTGGCACATCAATCATTCATCACAATAAAATCAAGCATCAAAAAGTCGAACTCTATATATATATATATATATATATATATCATAAAGCATCTAGAGTGTACATATGTTCAAAAATATACAAAATCGGGACACAAATGCCCATAATCATGTCTGGCATATCTAATGCCCCAGCTCAGGATGAGCAGCCAAGTAGGTAACTATCGCATTGGCCACACGCCGAAAAGTGCGAACCCAGTCACGTGGCAAGCCAACCACATGACGCTGCATATTCTCAGGAAGATCCTCTATGGCAGCTATCGGTACTCGGCAGCTCAGTCTCATTAAGTGTCACTGGACGTTATTTAGAGTTCATTCTGTCTCAGCAGCTGCCTCTTCGGCTGCGCCATCCATGCCGTGGGAACCCATCTGGTTGTACTGGCCTAATATCTGGAACATGACCATCATATTAGTCATTTGAATCCCATCAAAATATTTTTCAAAATGCATCATTATATTTGAAAAATCCAAAAAATCATAAAATCCAAAATTCTTACCAATCTCGCCCCATGCTGCATTCGGTGGTAATGCTAGATCAGGATCTCCTCGGAAATCCAGCCCAACATAGGGGTAATCATCTACGGTGATGATTTGCTGATCCCACCAGGCAAAGAAGTCGTCGTCAAAAGCAATCCTTGGGACCTCCCCACCCCCCAGACGTTTCATCAGATCAACCCACTGACCCATGCGTGGATCTCGTGGGGTGCTGATGGAAACTGCTACCCTGGGCCGGAGTGCGGGAACCTTCTCGAAAAAGAAAGTACACAGGATAGTCCCATATCCAAAGTTCTTGGTCTGTCCCCTCTTGATAGAAGTGAGCTGGCTCTTCATGTTGGCCAGAAGAGGAGTACACTAGTCGAACACAATAGTGAGACAGTCAACTGCCACGCTCATGGTTAGTCGTGATGCCTGATGCAGAGAGGACAATCCATTCACTCGAGCTATGGTGAATAAGAATATCCTCAGTGATAAACTTGCCACATGTGTGATAGAAATCTGGATCCCAACCTTCTTGTGATGTCCCGGGTAATATATCTGTACATAGTCCTCTATGGTGAGACTGCTCCGTGTCCTGCCCCGGGAATGTACTACCTCTCCCCTTCGGGAAAGGCCCGTGATGAAATAGATATCCTACACTTCTACCCTAAGTGGCATTTGGTCAATCATAAAGGCTTCCTCCTCGACGTCCCAATAATCAATGAGCATCTCAAGCAGATGTAAATTTGCTTTCATGTTCGGAAGTTTGAAGAATTGAAGCAAACCGCATCCCCGTAGGGCATCCAAAGCTTGAGGATCATTCATGACTTCATTATCCACGCTGCGTGCTCTCTTTCACGCCAAGTGATCGGCATTCTGAGAAAAAAAAATGATTTGCAACCGTTAGTTTTTGTTTAAAATTGGTTCGCAGCGTATACGCGGGTCCCTATGCACACAGTCGCGTATAGGGCCCACGTGTACGCGGGTTTCATATTACCAACCCGCGTATATGCCGCGGTGAAATTTTGGGCAAAAAATTCAATGGTTAAACATCAATTAAAAATCTTAAAACCAGTCACAATCAATTGCAAGCTAAGTATAAGAGTTACATGGAGGTTTTTGAAGAATTTGAACGGTCAAATTTGGTATACGGGAAGTTTGCTCCTTTTGCTCCAAATATTTGCTCTCAAACTCAAATGGTAAAAATGGTGAGTCCAAAATCCCTTTTATAAGTTTTGAAAATGCAAAATTTTTTCAAAATTTTATTTTGTTTAGCCTCATGTGACTTTTAACTTGGGAGCTTGGAATGTCGAGAATGGTTTATTTTTCAGGACATTTTGGACATTTTTTCGACAGTTTCGAGACGGTTCCATGACTGCTGACCCGTCATGGTAGCTATCGTTTTCTCATTGGCATATAGGTTAGCAACACCATTTTTCTGTTGCATTATGCATACTAGCCTTCATTCGCCGATACATCTGCCATAGGGTCGACCCCATCATGTTATGGTTTGTAAGCCATCTTCACTCGCCGATTTTTAAAATCATGACACGATGGTAGAGCCATCCTTTACATGGGCATCGTAGTTAGCACCTCACTGACATTTGTTGCCCATGCTGCTCCAATTTGAGTAGGCTTTGGAGTCCTCTGTAGTCCCGCCATGACTTATGCGTTGAAGACTCATTCCTCTTAGCTTCTTCACTTTGTTCTGGCCTTATACCCTAGAGGCTCCTCTGTGTTGAGTTGTACTACTGCATTGCATGTTGACCAATTTCACCTTTTGGCCTAGAGCCGGCTTCACTTGAACTCGTGTTTAAGCCAACTTTTGACCATGACGACTGCAAAATCAACCTTGCATACCTTTGACTTCTGCAACTTGACACACCATGACCCGTGGAAGGAACACACCTTTGAGTGTCACTGACCAGTTTTCACCTCCCTGCATTGAGCATAGGAATGTTCCATTCCCAGGAACTAGATCATCTGTTTCATTGACACTCGTTCTTTCCACTATACAATAGCATTCTTTTATTCTTTTTCGAGCTTAACAGAAAAAGACAAAAAAATTAAATATTCCAAAAAGAGCAGGAACAGGACAGTATTTCCATTTATTATTGGCAGCTAGAGTCAATCATGTCGCCCTTGAACAAAGCACTCAAAATAAAGTCTCCTCCATGTGGGTGGGATTTAGTTTGACTTAGGTATGCCGTAACCTTGTTATTGAGTCATTTCTCCCCCAATTGGTTATCTCTTCCAATCATATGGAGGGTTCGTTCATGCCTCCTGCATGACGAACTTATACAGAGTCATCATATGCTGCCATATAGTCAGATTAAGTCGTGCTTTTGTTCAAGGGAAGTTAGCCTGAGTCGGCCTCTCTACGGTGTCTCTTGACTCATTTTTCAATCAGCCATCCCTGGTTGTCAGTGTCAGGTCTATTATCACATCATTTATATTGGTCTTTTACTCGTGCCGATTTGAGAAGGTCTCCATTGACTTCTTGCCGGCGGTTCTTGTCCTTATCGACGATGACATCTTGCTCTGAGGATAGACCTAGAGCTGCACCCTGGCCCTATTTTCATTATTGATAGGTTACCTTGTGCCCAACATCGATCAGTATCATGGGTCTTTGACTGAGTGGTTTCCCTTGTGTTTGACGTCAGCTTACATTATCACACATTGGGATTCATGCAGTACCTTGATTTCCATTTGACCTTATTGGTGGATACCTCGCCTCTATGTCGGCTTTCATTATTGGTTGGTTCAGAGGGTTTCTATCGTGTGCTAGCCACATCTTGTGTACGCCGAAAACGTACTTCGGTTGGGTTACTACATCTCTTTCGTCTAATTCCTTCCACATTATTGGCCTACGGGTTACACTCGCGCTAGATTGATGAAGGATGCCTTAATGCCTTCCTTCTAGCGGATCTTTCCCTATCGACTCTGACTCATTGCTATGGGGAAAATATATAGAGTCCATTTGGCAGTACCTTGGGGTTTGCAGTCATTAGTGGAAGATCCTTCGCTATCGACAGTGGAAAACCATCATTGTCTCCTGATCGATAGATTCTTACAGGTGTTCGACTTCAGCTCATCTATTCGCAGTTGTTGGTTTGTACTGGGTACCTTGACGCTCATTATCATTATCGATGAGTAGTCTCGCATTTGTTAACGGTATACATCAATGACCGGTAATCAAACGATTTCTCACATGGTTGACTTCAGATCATTTATTCCCATGGTGTAGAAATGTACCACGGTGGTCGGTGAAGACCTCAAGTTGTATCAGCATTCATTGGTTCACTTGACAGTTGCTCTTGTTGCTGCTAGTTGATACCACTCCACCTTATATGTTGCAGTCAGTCATGGTGACATTCTATATGCTAGCGCCTGAGTTTGCAATGTAGTACCATCCTTTTCCATCATGTTCAGTTGGTACCTTTCAGGATCAGTCTTTGATATCAGTGATCCATTGTATTTCTCAGCATCATTGACAGTTTTATATGTGATATTTAGACATGTACTTGTTCGATCATGATCAGATGATCCATTATGTATTTTCCAGTCATTTATACTTGTATACTTAGTGGATCCGCTTGTATTTGATATGCGGACATGCTTTTATTTCTCTGAGCATGGGTATGCCAGCCTCAGATGATGTTTCTTTCTGATTTCCTTTTGTGGCTTGGCAGGCTAAATTCTGGTGAAGTACTCCTCGGTTTTTGGCATATTTCCTTTCCATGTACTTTCTTAATATATTTCGGCCATCATTTTCCCCTTCTAACCTCATATATTAGGGGGCATCTGTTATAGCTCCAAATCTTACTATTATGGTTTGTGATGCTGCACTCATTGCCTAGGGCAACCCCTCCTTCCATACCTGGTCTCACATTTAAAAAACAATATTTTATTCCTTGTACACGACATAGGCCTGATTTAAACGTGTGTATACGCGGGTAGGCATATGCCCAACCTGCTCATATGTATCAAAACACTTTAAAAAATATAAAACTCCTTATTTTCGGGCGGAGATCGCGGGTTTTACCTGCTGATCACCTGTTAGTGCTCGTGGCCCAACTGTTCCCAACTAAAAAACTAATTTGGGAGAGGTATAAAAATGCCTCAAAGGGAAGGCCTAAAGAAGGAGAGAAGAGAGAGAAAGGTTATTATAATGAAAATTTTCCCCTGACCAGGTCTGAAGACCCTTGTGCCTTCTGCACTTCCCCCATTTATACAGGAAACCCTTGTTTCCCTGTGTGTTGATGTTCATCCACTAGTTATGGCATCATGGAGTGAGTCTTGGAAGGAGATATGCTAAAGGCTTGAGGTTGCACGGATCTGGAAGGAAGCTTTGCTTGGAGCCTGCGAAAGGTTACTCAGGTGATATTACTCCTTTTGTACGTTCTATTTGTCTATAATAAAGAAACATGTCTTGGTTCCTGATATGCTTCTTCTTTATGTTTATGATGTTCATGTTTGAATTCATATGTGAATGGTTGTTTAAAATTCATAACTAACTGCCTTCTTTTATAACATGAAGATGGTTTCTTTATAAGTCTTTGTCCATATACTGTTGTATTCTTTGAAATTGGTTGTTTTACAGGACAAAGGAGTGAAAGGGACTTGAAGAAGGGTTTTGACCCTTGAGGAACTTCTCGAATGTAGGACCTGAGTTACGCCCCTCTTACTATAGAATTTTCTTTTAATAGCATAATGGCTGTGTGAATGTGTGTTTCTCTGTTTAGACAACTTTTAGTCTACTAGGGTTTCCACCCAAAAGCCCTAGGGGAGCAAATCCCTCAACACCAGTATTTACATTGCATTTTCACAGTAAATCATTTAATTTTTCCCAAGTCTTTGTATCTGGTAATTTAATATTTACCATTCTTTTGTAGACTTCATCAACTTTTGTGTATTTGAAAAGGTGGGCTTGTTTACAAAAATATGTTCTACCTCATGCTGGAGGTAAAGGAGGTTCTCAAAAGTATATTAAAGAAACTTTCCTGTAGGCATCCCTTTCATAGAGGAACTATTGGCTTTCTCCATTGCCACTTCTCTGATTTTCTTGTTGCAGTCTTCATGTGGCATTAGCCTGTCATTTATTACCAATGGATTTGGCAGACCTTTTTGCCTCAAAGCATCAAATTTGACCATGAACCTTCCTATAGCTAGCTCTATGGTTTGGCATTTGTCCTCAAGCTGCACCATGAAGTCCCTCTTGGTAATTACCTTCTTCACCTCTAATATAGTTCCAATTCTATCAGCTATGTTAAGCTCCTGCAATTCATATTTATTCTTCGAGTTAACGAATTGGATTATTCTTGAGGCTTCTTTTGGCCTATTTCCAATTTCAGCCTTAACCCTTTGAATTGATTCACCAACCTCTTTGACTAAATCATTTTGTTTAAAGATAACTTGTATACATGGCCAAATATCATTGACAGAGTCAATGATATTGGCCCACAGCCACTCTTTTTCTTGGGCAAGTGGCTCCTTCAATTTTAATTTCTTTTCCAAGTTCTTTATCCTCTCAATCAACCTGTTTGACTTTTGTACTTCATTTTTATGCATAATTTGAGTTAGTTTCTTTTCATCCTCTAGAATTCTTATCTATTCTTTAAGTATATTTATTTTAGTGGTCTAAATGTGTTAGAGCCTAGATTTACCTTAGGCTGAAAAAGTAAGCTTCTAGATCCACATCAAACCACGCTCAGCCTGGTAGCTAGTCCTACCATGTCAGGAGAGGGCTCTCTCCAGGTCAATCTCAACTAATTATGACCACTAAGGGCTTGAGATGACTAATATAGCTGCTAATCTTAGGCTATGTATAGATGTATAAGAGTTTGTTTGATAAAATGGTGTTTTGTGGGCTCAAAGGGAAAAGCAGAATTTGGGTGTAGGGAATGAGGCACAGTCTTGCAGGGATTTCAATGGGGCAAGGTAGACAATTGTAATTGGCACTATAAATCAAGTGAGGTGGATGGATCAGATTTATGAGGAGTTGAAGAGGAAAAGGGAAGCCATGGATCCTGTCCAAACAGTGGAAAACATTAAAATACTAAAGCAAACTTCAAGTAGAGCATTGCACTTCTCAATGTATTCTACTTACACTCTTGTTTGTTTAGCTGAGAAGAAATAAAGAGAAATGATACATATAACACATGAATAAATTCAAAAAGACATAGGAGAGCACTTTCCAAAACAAATTCCACAGGGACACCAAAGAATGTTGCAAATCCTGGTCTCAATTCCTTAGCCAAAATACTGATGTGAGTGTACAATGAAGCTCAAGGCTTTCTCAAGAGTCCAACCATGCCAATGACTGAAAAACAACATAATATAGACAAACATAGCTCCTCCTTGCCTCTATGGGTCGAGCTCACATGTTTAGGAGCTGATCCAACTAATCATAAACTGAGAACTGGAATCAGGCAACATAACAACATGCCTCTAAAAACAAGGAAACTAATTCATTCAGTTTCAAACAACCTCTAAACTGATGAATCTACCTCTACAAGTAAAAATATAACATATTTACATCATGATCGATCAATTTTCATCAAATTACATCATAAATTTTCCATTAGGAAAGTGAAAAAGTCAAACTAGGCAAAACTGGGTGAAAAATAGAGCAAAACTGGGTCAAACTGGCAATTTTTCCTCTATGTGTCACGCCTGATTCTCTATGTGATATGCCTGTTTGGACCCAATTTTTGAGGCCTTCCCAATGTCCAAATCAGTTCCAAGTAGGCTTTTTGGAAAGGACTACCTGTCTACTTTCCAACACAAGTGGAATTTTTCAATTTGGCCTTCATTTGCCCCATCAAAAATCAATTCTCCTAAGACTGCTTCCTGTGTGTCAAAATATGGGCAGTGAGGTCATTTTTTGAGTGTTTTTTACCTCTTTGAGTGCTCAAAACCTGCCCAAATTTCTTGGCCATAGGTAGGCAAGCATAAATTTCCATGACAAATCTAGAAATGCAAAGTTTTTGTGATTTGGAGCCCTCTAGCAAAAGCGAGCGCCACGTGGTGTGGCGCATAGGGAGGAAAACTCTTTTTTTGTGCAAAGCAAATTTCCAAAATGCAAAAATTGCTCCAATTTTTTTGAAATTTGGGCTGGACCTTCTTTATCAAGATCTATGTTGAGCCAAGGATGCCTTGGCCAATATCCGAAGTCGATCATGTTCATTTCGCCTCTTTGAATCCTTCTTCAATTTTGCCTTTAAAATTCCTTATTCGCGCTTTGCAAACCTTGTTTCGTGCCATGCAATGAAATGCCATGTGTCTCAACAAGTCTTTCTCCTTGTTGGCCTTCTCCAATAGTCTCTCTAAGTGGATGTTGACTCTCTCGAGCCATGACTCCCGATCAGTGTTGATCTCTTGCTCAAGTGGAGTGAACTCCACCCTCCTCCTTTGGGGAGCTTGGTGATTCTCCCTAATGTTTTGTAACTCCATGATCACCTGCTGGTCCTCAAGCTACTTATTCCTTCGTTACAAGTATTTTATAATCCACTTAGCCCTCTCCAATTTGAGGGACAAGGCTTTGATTTATGTCTGCTGCCCTCGGATCATCTCTCTAATATTTGTGCTTTGCGTGCCCATGTCTGTATCATCATCCCAAATAAGAATAAATTCCCGGTCACTTGAAGGCCCCTCATCCTGAATTGGCCTCTTGCCTTTGTCCTGAACCTATGGTGTTGATGCCGGAAGCGAGGCCCCTTCCACCCCAGGTGGAGATAACACTCGCTTTGCTGCTGCGAACAACTGCCTGGTGCCCTTCCGATAAGTGATGAATACTGGCACAGTAGCAATGTGTGTCTCATGACCTTCATGCTGATAAGAAGGTCCTCCTGTCTCGTGAAAAGTATATGAAGGTCCTTGAGAAGCTCTGAAAAACTCACGAGAGATGAAATCATCCCAAGTGATGCCCTGCAAGCCACGCTGATGGACAACCATAATTTTGATAAGAGTAAAATGATAAATACTATTAAACTATTGTTGAGGGGTCTTTTGTTGCACTAGAGTGGTCATCCTTTCAATATTTCGGCACATGAAGTAAAGAATGTTCATCATCCATCCCTGGATAAAGTGCATGAGCAGTCTGATATGATAAACATACAGACGAGAGAACCGGCCCTCACAACTGAAATACTTCATGATCAACTTCATTAATGGAGCATATTCATCTCTGAGGTATCGAAAAGGAAACACTCTCTTTAGCTGCCTCAAGAAGCCGGACTTAATATATGGTTCATAATGTTATCGGTCAATTTTTTGCCTCTTGTTCCATGGCTCTCCAATGTTAGGTATGTTTGTTGCTATTGTAATGGATTTTGGTGTAAGTGTGAAGGTGACACCAGCTAGAGTGACTTGATCACCATGTAAATGCAATACAAACAAACGGGCCAACTCATGATGAAACTGATTGCTAGCAACCTTTTCACAAAATTCATAACATGATTGATGTCGGAAACAAGATATGGCAAGAGGGCAAGCCTACAATTCAACAAGAGTGGTTGGTTCTTCTCTGATATGTTTGCCCCCTCTATGAGGCCTCCTAGGTGCATTTCCCTCTGTGGGTGAGTCACTTTGCGTCTCCACTTCATAATCATATGAAGGATCAGATGCCATGACTGCTGGTAGAAAAATTGTGCTGAAGAGATAGGTGTTGATGTGTCAAACTATGTTGGACTGCCTTTGATAATTGTTTAAGCTCTGCCACCAAGGGAAAACAGTGAAATGAGGGAGTATAAGGGGAGGGAAAAATAGTGGGGGATTAGGGACTATTGGGATAGATTTAGTTAGGGAAATATGGGGTGTTTTGGGAGTTTTCTATAAGGTTAGGGTTTGGGATTTTACAATAGGAAATTTGGGAAAGGGAACTTGGGATAGGGGATTAGTGAATTTAGGGGGTAGAGGAACTTAGGGAATAATGAAATCAGGGAAAAATGGGATAAGGGAATGATGGAGAGATGATAGACTTGGTAGCAAAATAGTTATCAAAACCCTAGGCAGCAATTTTTGTTTAAGGAATTTGAAATGGTAGGGTTTGATTATTTGTTAAAACACTCACCACATCAACCATCATAACATAAACACCAAACTTGGATAAACAACAGAGGTGGAGCTCAACCTACTTGGAACAAGGTGAATTTTTGTGTTTTTGGCGATTGAAGGTCATTCTAGAAATTTTCGGGCTCTTTCACTGTGTGCGTCGCACACCCAACCCAATGCGCCATGCCTCACCAATGTGTCACACCCATGTAAAAATGCACTGAGTTTTGAGGCCCAGTGCACCGTGTCGGCTGTATGCGCCGCGCCTCCTGCCCAGTGTGTCGCGCCTGGTGCTTACAACAATTTTCGCCCAAATTCTCCTCATACTCACCAAAATCACTTGGCCTTGCTTGTCTTTTGCAAATGAGCTTATCAAATGATGGAATAGCTTATAAACAAAGAGCTTTTGAGATTTTAGCTCATGAAACCCACTTTCATAATGTTTTGGATTTGACTTTATCTTTAGACTATGTTTTTTGGACTTTTTCACCCTTTTGGCTTTGTGATGAACTAAATGAGTTGATCTTTGTTTGTCCTTGCAGGTGTTGGAGCTTCTGGGCTAAGGAAAGAAACCAGGGTGTAGATGAAAGAATTTATAGTGAGGAAAACAAAATTTTCATGATTTTTGTACAATAAAAACTAAATACTCTATTTTTTCCTCAAAACAAAGTTTTGACGAAAAACACATTTTCGAACACTTGGTGATGAAATTTATTAATGATGAAACCTCCTCATGGCCTACTGGTAATTATTGGACACTTTGACACATTTATTGATGAAACCCTAATGGAACCCTGACCTAATTGACAATGAAACCCTAAAGGCAACCTTTTTCAATTTTAGATAAAAAGAAGGTTGTATATGCCTTTTTTTTTAATGAACATACATGAACCAGCAAGTAAATGACATGAGGGACATGAGGAAAACCACTCTCGTCAGATGATCCATGCGCGTAATGGAATGGAAGATGATTGGGCGTGACACCTAATATGAAATGCAACAAGAGGATTTGATCTTTGACGAAGGGATGAAGATAGAAACACTAACAGAATGGACATGTCCTCCATGGATTTGACCAGTTTTCCTACTTCATCACTTGGATGAGCTACTGCTATTGTTGAGCCTGTTGCTGATGTAGTTGCTAATGTAGTTGGAAGTGTTGTAGCTACTGGCGCTGTTGGGGTCAATGAAGGTGCCAAATTTGAAGGAACTGCTGTAGTGACTGTAGGGATAAAAGTGGCAATAGTTGTCTCAATGCTGGCCTATTTTAGCTATATTAAACTATCCATTTCATTATCCATTCTTTCAATTGAGCATTTAGTTGAAGAATGAGATCCATCATTTCATCCTACTGGGTTTGGCTCGCTAGGACCTCCTTGGTTTGTGGATGTTCAGAAGGAAGCAACTTCAGTTGTTTCTTCAAAGCAACAATGTCTTCATTTTTCTTCTTTATGAGCTTTTGTGCTGCCTTGATGTCATTTGGATTATATACAATCTCAATCATCAAGTCCTCCAGTGACTTGATTCTGTTATCCTTGGCCTGTGAGGATGCCTTTTCTAGCTTAAACTGTGTTGTGATGTTGTCCTGAGAGCTTTGAAGTTTCTGCACAGTTATTTCTTTGTTAGTCATTGTGGAGTAAATCATTTCACCTGCCTACTTATGAAATTCAATTTGATCAATTGGGTGAACATCCCTGGCCAAAACTTCAAACTCTGTCTTCCTATAATTTACTGATGTTTTAGGCTGCTAGACTGTAGGATGCAAAAAGGTCATTTTTGTTTTACCAGTCTTAATGTCAAAAGCTGACATCAACCTCTTTTGATTGCTAGGAGTCTACTTGAAGTACTGGGCATATGTTTCAACCTTCAATGCCTCATTTCTCAACTTGATTTCTTTGTACTTCTCTTTTATATCTTTATCTTTATCCACTAGTTTGCTGGATGAAGAGACTTCAATACTAAGTTGTTTTTCAATAATCTGAGTATTTGAGGTGGAAGGTTGACGAGTTTCCTATGAAACTACTAGACCTTTACTTTTTTCAACCATTGTGTTAGTATCAATGATTTCAACTGTGTCAATCATGTCTTCTTTCTCAATTACAGGGTTAAGCTTGGGCTTCTTCCTATAACTGATTTCAAACCTGTCGTCTGTAATATCCATTTTAGAGCTAGAATCTTCTTCCTTATTTCTTTTTACATTTCTGTCCTACATGGCTGGAGTCTGTAGAATGGGACTAATACCCATATGTTCTTGTAGGGTTGGAACCTATAGAAAGGAACTAGTATCTATCTACTTTTCCACATATATTAAGGTATTTTCCAACCATTCTGACTAGTTGGCATATTTTTCAATATCTGGCTTGGACTCATGCATAAAAGGGCTTAATTTGAACTTGAGCCTTAATTTTTTTATGACTCCATTATGGTCATACTTCCACATGAAACTACTACTGAACTTCATTTGCTGTAAAGTTTTCTCTTCTTCTTTTCCATCTTCCCTATTATTACAAATAAAAGGGCCCAATTGGTTTTTGATCTTGAACTGTGTTTTCTTCCTAGCTGACAAAAAATTGACCTCATCTGAGTTTATGTTCTGCCTGAAATACTCTAATGAAAATATCCTCATGGGGAGGTATTTAGGCAACTTATAAGAAGTGAGTTCACATTTATATATCCTGATTTCAGTGTGGTCTTGGTATAGATACCAGTCTCATGCTCTACTATTTTTAGACAATTGTAAAATGCTTTTTATCTCATCATTGATTCTGGTCTGATTGCTACTGGTTAGCATGTTTATAACTGGATGAACAAAGGAATAAATTAACTCTTTATAACTGAAAACAATGGAATATTTTTGGATTAAGGGTGTCCAAAGGATGACAAATCTTGGATGGCCCTTAGTGTCCAGCTTTTGAATGCTAACTGGAAACTTATCTAACTAGAAATACAGGAACATGTGGAACAATACTGAAGAGTATTTGAATACTCTCTCATTTGGCAGTCTGATCAATTGATCATGGATTCTATCTGCCAAGAACTGGGCAAAATTGAAAATTGCAACTAGAGGCTTACTTGGGAAGAAAATAGAGAGGAAAGCAAGTACAAGTTCATCTACAAATTCATCAGTGGTATACCCTAGGATACAAGACAACATGGTTACAATTTGTCTGGCCCTTTTAGAGAAAATGGTGGCAGAGTATGGAGGACTGTCTGTAGGAGTATGAGACTCTTCTACGATGAATGTTTGAAAGCTCTGAGCCCTCTTGGGAAGGTCCAACTTTATGTAACGTTCAAGAAAGGCTTCAATGGAAAATGTAGTCTCATTTGGGTTTGGTTGGATCTATAGCATTTGATTTATGGATTCAGTAGTGATTGTAAGCAAAATCCATTGGTCAGGAGAGACTATGGCTCTTTGACTTGGGATATAGCGAGCTTGGCAGACATGGATGACTTCTGGGAACATGTTATGAAACCAGCTCAAGAAAAGATAGAAAAGATAGATCAATTCCTTAGAATTTAGCCTCTTCGAGGGGGAAACCTCCTTTACATTACATAAATGAACAATTCTTGGATGATACAAATGAAAAGACCTCCTTTCTATATATAGGAGTCTAGGGGGTCATTATATAATCAGAGCCTACATAACAATAATAATGTAAGGGCACAATAATAACAATAGTGGGCTTCTATGGGGCACAATAGTAACAATATGGGCACTACATGGGTACATCAATACAATAAGGGGGTTGTACTAATAATAATAAGGGGTTACACTAGTAGTATAGGGGCCTAACAGAACATGTATAACTATGGGAACAAGTATTTGGGAAAATTTTATTCTCATAGATGAATGTCATCATTATAGTTTAGGAATTTATCTTTACTCCAGCAGTGGAGCTTTAATAGGTGGCTAGAGGTAGATGTGTCTTTAATTTGGAAATCTTTGTCTGCCAATGGGAGGTGGTCAATGTCCAGGTGAGGGGTTTTTCACTCAGAATGCTTTGGGAAGCCATGTACACACCCCCCAAACCCGTTAGGGGGAGGTTTAAAAACAAGGCCCTGAAAGGCCTAATAACTGCTTTTTTTTCTTAGGATGCATCTTTGATCTTCGATTTTTTTCTTTTTTTTTTCTTCCTTCCAAAAGTTTGATTACCCTAGGGGTATTTTTAAAAATACCCCTAGGGTAATCAAACTTTGGAAGGAAAAATAAATAAATAAATAAAAAAAATTGAAGATCGAAGATCGAAGATGCATATTAAGAAAAAAGGGGGCCCCATCCTTGATGAGGCATGGCAATGTCCAAGTAAGGGGTTTTTCACTCAGAATGCTTTATGAAGCCATAATTTGGTTTATTCTATTGAATTATTCTTTATGTGGCTTAGGAGTAAGCTTGGGGGCTCTGGAACAATAGGAAGGGTGAATATAATCTGCAAAAAAAGGGCCTTTGGATGCATAGTGGGTTTATTCTAGTTTGGCAGGGTCTTTTAATTAATTTAATTAATTAACCTTTCAGTAATTATTGTGCAGAGCTTTAAACAGAGAGGTGTTCTAGTCCTTTCAAGAATACCTGGAAAACTGAGATTTGGTGCGCAATCAGGGTTGTATGGTAGTAGCAGAGGTTTCTGAAGATTGAATTGTCTGTGTGCTGCTTCAATTTGGAATTTGTAGGGTATTCAGGTTGTAAAGGTGTTGAAAATGGTTGAATAGAGTTTCTGGGCATTCAAATTGGTTGATAGAGGCATTTGCAACAAAAAATCAGTGAAAAGAGTGAAAAGGGGGCTTTTCTGGCTTTTAACTAACAATGGTTAGATTTTGTCTCGGGATTAACGAATGAATAGTGAGAAGTTTGCTTTTACACGGGGAAGCAATTTTATGCCATATCGCACCATATATTCTTTATTCTAGTTCATCAAGCAATTACCAAAGTAGAAACACATAAAACAATAGACACCAGATTTAGGCACCATGCTAGGGGAAACCCCCCTCGAGGGCAAAACCCAATCAAGAAATTCTTCCTTTCAATAGTATTCTTTAAAACTCTTCACCCTAGACAAAGACCAGACCTTCCCTCCACACCAAGTCAGCCTCCCATATCTTCGACCCATTTCCAGTAACTTCGACTAGGCAGCATCTTTTGACAACAGTGAAATTTGGGAGACTTTGATCTCTTAATTTAGGGCATGAAACAGAGAGAGAGAGACACCAAAATTTCAATTTTCTTCTTCTCCTTAGACTCCACCAAACTCACACTTATTTTGGCTTCCCGGCTTCAAACTTCACACTTTTCCTAGCTACAAGAGATATCGAACGTCCTGTGAGAGAGTGTGTTCCAAATGAATTTGATGTGCTTGTATTTATAGGGTCCATGTGAGGTTGAATTAGGGTCCTTAGCCCGACTTGATCTCTTCTAGGACAACTTGGTGTGGAGGATGTATAAAATATATTTGACTCAATACTTCACCCTTTTAAATGATTCAAGAGCCCAATAAGGGTCTATAGTGACTATATTGACTCAGAAAAAATACTAGAAGTCCTCAATTTTGACTTTGACCTAAAACATGGTGACCCAAGCATGAAAATCATGCTTTAATAAGTCACAATAATAATAATAATATTTTTTTTCTTTATTCTTTTGACAAGTACATTACAAGATGACTCAAATACATTAAATGAAGACCGAACCTGGTTACATTCTCCAACACTCCCTCTTAAATAGGGAGGTATTCATCATATACAAGCACAATGGAAGATCTCAAACTATATAAACAATGAAGAACTTTAGGCATTATAATGCCATGGACTAGATTCCTGACCATGGCAATCTATCCATTGGTCTCTCAACAATTTAGACACCGCAATGCCACGGGATAGATTCATGACAAGAGAAATATATCCAAGTGGGAATAAGGTGGACTCAAGCTTTCAACCCCTCTAGGTATCTTCAGGCTAACTTGCTAACCACCAACCCAAAGATCCGGGTGTGTATCCAAACCAAGTCTCTATAGTCAACACCACCTTTCCAACTTTGCGACCTAGACATCAACACAAAGTGTCAGCCAGATGTCCTCCTAGGCAATGCTTCACTCACAAAGCCTCAATACCCTTGATTCAGCAGATCATGGATGACCAATCTCTCCTCATCAAATCAGCATGCTATCAAATCCTTCGAGAGATTCACCTGTGCAAACACAGCCCAAATTAATAATATACTTTCATATGTACATAATCAAATACAAACCTCTGGGGTCTAGATGTTTCTTCTCAACTTCTCATAGTAGGACTATCAATAGAATCTTTGACAGAAGATTCCTCAATCATACAGTTTCCTTTCCTACTTCTCATGCAGCAACATATCCTCGGAAATTCACTCCTCAATCAAAACCAAGCTATTCCCTCCCTCTTAACCAGGGAGCATCTCTTTATCCAAACTCCATCTTAATCTTAGGGAGATATCTTCTATTCAGGCTTCCTCAGGGAGATCAACTTATATTTTCGTCATCAAAGAATCTTTCGTGGCTTCCAACCATTTCATCAAAGTTATCATCATCCTCATCATTATTATCACATCAATGCACATCTTCACCATATTCAAGATTGTGTACCTGCAAAACTTAGATAGTAAGTACAACCAAATCTATAGAAGCATGAAGTTAGTTATATTAGAATCACAGAAGCATATATCAGATACCCAAACGTAATTGTGAACAAGAGACACATACTCTTCAACATCTTGTTAAGGACTTTGTCATAAACCCTATGCTACTTCATAACAACTTTCATTCCATCTAGCCTGTTAATGTTTCTTTCAAAGGTGTGACATACCTTACTACAACATATAGAAAACCCTAGAAACAATTCAAACAAATGTAGATCTACAAGACATCTAACAACTTTCATAATTCATATGTTATATTTTCCACTAGGGTTTCATACAAATGCTAAATTTCATACAAGATAATCAATCAAAATCAATCACGACTTAGTCATTAACATGACCAGCTTCCACTAGGGTTAGTTGCAAACCCTAGATTTCTAATCAATCGTCAAATCCAACACTCAAATTTCAACAATCTTACTCAAATCCCAAATTATCATATTGTCATCATTCATCAGATATTTTTACTTCTACTAAGGTTTAACTCCAAAACACTAGAATTCCATTTTCACAATCTCAACAATCATTAAATAAATAGATCTCAGATTGTTGCATTACACATACTAGATAATGTAACTACTACTAGGATTCAGCTGCAAACCCTAGATTTCCAAAAATCGTCATCCTAAAGTTTCAAACAAGGACTTCCATTAAATCATAAGACTTATGACCATCAATGACTAGGTCAACACACATATCTAGGAATTCATAATCATTCATAAGAATATCATATGTCTGATAACATTAATACATCTGACCTTGAACAATATAGGGTTTCAACCAAAAGGACATATCTATATATGCCTAGATTTCATCATCATGCAAATATATTCATATCATGTGTTAGTCAAACCCAACTTCACCAAAATATCAAATAAGAATTAGACATACAAACTTGATTAGACTAGGGTTTGATGAGACAAACACACCCATACCAAGGAAGTCATTTCTAAGACATTGTAAGAGTCTTGCTCACACATTCCACTAAACCCTAATGAGTTAGGGTTTCAATGTAGAAACATAGCAAACCCAACATTACCAAAACTTCAAAGGTTCGGGATTTTAGACCTTATCATACCCTAACAAGTTAGGTTTTCTTGATCATACCAAAATCCCAAATATGACATATCAATAAAAACTTCAAATACATTTCACAACATCCCTAAGTAGTTTTAGGGTTTCAAACATTCACATTAGCATACCCTTCAGCTAGGGTTTTCCAGAACCTGTCTAGGGTTCTTTATTTCTTAGCAAACCTTGTCTTGAGAGGTCTGCCTTCATACTTCTTGTAGATGTTTTCCTAATCAAGGCAATAGAGGGGGAATGGTGATTAATATTTAATATAATCAAAACTAAATGAATACATGAAACCAAAACTGAAAAGAAATGAGATACTTATCTTAGGGATTTTTGGGGGCTCCCTCCAAAGCTTGATGGATACCTACAAACTTATAAAAACAATAAAAATGTTTTTTTTCCAAAAATATGTTAAAAACCTATAAATTCTAAAGCATATAAAACAAGATATCTAAAGCTGCAAGCAAAGGATTTAGTAGTGCAAGTCCCTAATGCCAGATTCTTCAGGCATAGCTTTCTTTGAGTCTCCTTCCTTGGCAAAGTTAGCATCGCCTCTATCTATCTTCTTATTCTTTGGATTGTTGGGACAGACACTCTTGTAGTGACCCTTCTTATGGCATTGATAGCATTCTATCTTGGACATGTCAACTTTATTCATTGGTCCTTTTGATTTATTTCCTTTATGTTGAGAAATGTAGGCATTTGACACTCCTTCATTATTGGAAACTGATGCAGGAGCAAGATAAAATCATTTTAATTAAGTAGACATAGGAGGTCATGTATTTTAGGAAGTTGGATTCCTAAGTGAAAAATTAATTTAACATTAGGCTTTTAATTGAATTAATCAGATAATGGGAGGAAATTGTAAGTGCTCTCGAATAAATGAGAACATGATTGGCAATAATGACAAAAGAGTCTAAAGTCAATAAGGACGCTTTAAACATTCCATGATTCGAGGGACAAGAGAGAGACTTTAGGAATGAAGTAGAAGTGGACAGAAGATTTAGGAGTTAGTACAGAGGATTTAGGAGTCAGTTTAGGATTTACCGTAGAATTAGTTCAACAGAACCATTCTGGATATATGTAAGCCTACGAGTAGAGTCAAGGATGGAGGCCACTAACATTGAAAAATAGGCCTGTGCGAGACAGAGAAGTCTCCAATATAATGTTTTCTTTTACATATATACATACATATTTTATATTATGACTGTGTCAAGGTGTGTGATTCGCATGTTTTATGATCGATTATGATGTGAACTCATAGGTTCTATAAAAGAGAATTGCAGACAGAGTTCTGAAGAATACGCAGGGGAGAGAACAATTCGAAGGAATCATAAGGGATCTTAGAATCCAATTGATGAATAGAGTAAAGCTCTGAAGAAGTAGCGAAGTGAAGGTTCACAGTGGAGAGAAGTTGACCATAAGCGGAAGAATGAAACCCTGAGGAAACAACCCAAACCCATAAGAGGAACGCTGAGAAGATAGCGAAAACATAAGCAAAGAGAAAAGCAGAGAAGCGAAGAGGAGTCGCGAAATGAAAACAACGAAGGATGAGAGTTTTTGAAGAACCTCAATCACAAAGGAAAATCGAAGAAATAAGCAGAAAAAATCCAAGTGGAAGGAAGAACAGAAGAGTTAAGAATCAGCACACAGCAACCATTGGATCTCATAGATCAACAACTAAGATTTGGTTGTATCGGCGGTAACCCTTTTAGAGCTATTGGAACCGAGATTTGGGCAGTTGAGATGAGCGATCGTGATTGATCGTGGACCATTGGATCGGGACCAGATCTATGGTCCAGTTCTAATCGCAAGTTAGAAGTCGGAGATGTAAAGGGATGATGCAATGAAATGCGACGTGTCGATGACCAAAACTCCGATATAGCAATAGCTGATCGAAGATCAAGCCGATCAGAGTTTGGAGGAGGAACTTTGCAGAGGTGGACCCGACGATATATAGATTTGGGTCTATACATTTTAAATTGCAGTATATGTGAGTCAGAGCAGGATTTCCATGGTTTCCTTTATATTCCCGTATTTCTTATATTTCCCGATAATATGAATGGGCCAGGGTTTAATGTAAAAGAGCTTATATATGTGTTCTAATAGTTGTGTATCAAAAGAAAAAGGGTTGGTGAGGCATAGATGACCCATGAATAACCCAATTGTAATTGTGATAAAGGCAATCCTCAGGATCTGTGCAAAAGTCGTAGTAAAGGCGGAAAGGTAAGGTTTTATGCATATTTTCCTTTGTAAATGGTTTATAGAGAAATAACGTCGAAGGAGAAGGTTTATGTGTTAATTATGTGTTAACAAAAGGTTAAGAGGGCTTGTTATACATATGCGGCCAATGGACAAATGAAAGGCTTAAACTAAGGCTTGAGGATTAGTTTAAGTCTCGATAGAAGGTTTTGGCGGAGTGATTGAGTTCCGATACAAAGGAACTATAAAAGGGGGCCTTAACCATTTGCAGATTGAAGATTTCACTCCTTCGAGAGTCAAATACCTAGGACAGTTGTGTTTATGCATGTTTATGCATACAGTGGGTATGTGCGGGAGTAATCCTGCATCAGAAACTAATGAGATCCTTAATTCTTCCTAATTGTAGCAGTCCATAGTTCTTCAAAAGTGGGAGCTTCCTTCCAATTGTTAAAACCTACAATAAATGCACCCCAAGAGGATGGCAATCCTAATAGAGCAGTGATCACGAGTTATTGTCTGGAACAATTTCATCAATGGCCAAGAGATCATTCCCAATTCTAGATATCTTCATAAAGAAGGTTACCACAGTGTCTTCTTTAGTCATCTTTGTGGTCCTTAGCTCATTCTTCAAACTTTCTACTTGACCAATGTTCTTAATAGTAAATAACTTTGACAATGCTTCATACATTTTCTGAGCATGATCGATGTTAGCTATGAATGGGACAAGGTTGTCCTTTATTCCTATCGATGTTAGCCATGAATGGGACAAAGTTGTCCTTTATTCCTTCTACCATTAGAGTCATGGCCACCAATTCTAATTCCCTGAATTTCACTTTGTTAGCATCATTGGAACCCTCTATAGGCTTCTTTACTTTTCCTCTGACAAATTCTAGTACCTTGTTCTTTTCAAGGATGAGGTCAATCATCTTCTTCCAGGACCTGTAGCTTGAGGCTCCTTCAAGTTTGTTCTCTCCCTTGATTATGTTAGAAATATTCCTTGAATATAGTAAACGCCTTCCCTGAGATAATCCCTTTGAATGGTTCCCTAATCAAGTGCTTGAGACTGCCTTTTCTTTCTTCGTTCTTCACCAAAGCTCTAATACCATGTTAGAAAATCAGAAAGGAAGAAATATTTTCTTATTCTTGATAATTACTTGTGATGTTTCTTGTTATTATGATTCTTTATATCTTATGTCTTTCATTTCATCAAGAAATTACCAAAGAAACAACACATAAAACAAAAGACACTAGATGTAGGCACTCTTCCAGGGGAAAACCCCCCTCGAGTGGAAAACTTAGTCAAAAAATTCTTCCTTTCAATAGTATTCTTTAAGACTCTTCACCCTAGACAAAGACTAGACCTTCCCTCCACACCAAGTCAACCTCCCAAATCTTTGACCCCTTTCCAGCAACTTCGACTAGGCAGTAGCTTCCGGCAACAGTGAAACTTGGAAGAATATGATTTTCCAATCTAGGGCACAGAACACAGAGAGAGAGGCACAAAAATTTCAATTTTCTTCTTCTCATTAGACTCCACCCAACTCGCACTTATTTTGGCTTCTCGGCTTCAAACTTCGCACTTTTCCCAACTACAATTGATATCAAACTTATTGTGAGAGAGTGTGTTCCAAATGAATTCGATGTGCTTGTATTTATAGGCTCCATGTGAGGTTGAATTAGGGTCCTTAAGCCGACTTGATCTCTTCTAGATGGACTTGGTGTGGAGGATACATAAATTATAGTTGACTCAATACTTAACCTTTTTACATGATTCAAAATCCTAATAAGGGTCTCTTTAAAAGTACAATGACTCTATTGACTCGGAATAAATCTTAGAAGTCCTCAATGGGGATTTTGACCTAAAACATGGTGACCCAAGCATGAAACCCATGCTTTAATAAGTCACAATAATAATAATAATAATAAATTCTTTATTCTTTTTACAAGTACATTACAAGATGAATCAAATACATTAAATGAAGATCGAACCTTGTTACATTCTCCAACAGCCCTTACGAGAAATTAAAGGATAGACGAGGCAAGGATGGCCAAGAGACAAAACCTATTTCTAATATCATAATCATTTATAGTAAACCAAGTTAAAATTAGAATATGGATATAAATCAATATTGAAACAAACCACCATTGAATCCTCCTACATGTAGAAAGAATCTAGATTAGTGAAGTGAGTGGACCATAAGTCCCTCATTTATGGATGATCTCAACAAGTCAAGTGCTCCACTAGGTCCACTACCTCTACATGAACATTTATCACAACACAAGCATCCTTGAGTAGGGTATAAATAAATAATGAAACAAGCCACTATTGAATCCTCCTCCATGTAGAAAGAATCTAGGTTAGTGAAGTGAGTAGACCATAAGTCCCTCATTTATGGATGACCTCACAAGTCAAGTGCTCCACTAGGTCCACTACCTCTACATGAACATTTATCACAACATAAGCATCCTTGAACCAATTCCAAGCCTTCATCTAAGAAACTCCATAGTGTGTATTGCTTGATGCCCTCCTCTAAGGTGCATACTACTCCTAAATAAGGTGTTCTCCAAGCATGTAAACCTCTCCATGTAGACATAATAAAAAGCATTCACTGAGCTATCAAAGAATTTCAGTGCCATAAGAAAGAATACCAAAGAAAGCATCCAACCAAGGCTAGGCAACCATTGAGCAAGCCATCTCTAATGTAAACACCCATCATGGACCATCTCTAATGTGTGAATCTATTTCTTGCTATCTAAGAAGTAAGCAAGCACCATGCACCCCATATCTCATGAAGCACCCCATAACATGGTGTAAACACTCTCAAAGTAACTCCTAAAACTAACAATAATAAACAACCAAGAAAGTAGATATACTTATAATATTGCAATCACTTATAACCAACCAAATTAAAATAAGGATAAAAATAGGCATTGAATCATATCACCACTCAATCCTCTTTCAAGGAGAAAAGGAAAAAGGTAAACCATCAAGCCCTTCGTAAAATATCAAAGATATAAAAAAGGCTTTATCATAATAGCTTTATGACAAAAGAACTAAAGATGACCAGCCCTAGCCCTAGCTAAATTAGAGGTCAATATAGCATATATATATACAAATAGGATTATGTCGTTGCATAGATTTAGACACAAACAATGCTGAAAACATAAGAACAAAAGAGGAAAAATATTAAGAAGATTCAAGATGGAAACTAAATCATCGAGCAATATGGTTACCATAGAGATGTGAGGTTGTCACAACTTTGGTGACAATGGGGAAAATACCAACAAACACCGTAAGAGAAGACAGAATGATAGTCATCGTAAGAGAGTGTAAAATTAGTAATATAGGAATTAAAGGGAATTTTGTTTAAAATGACAAATAAACAAGGAAAATTAGTTGAGATGACTTATATTTTTCCCACTTTCATGGGAGAGGAAGATAAGGACAGTATGGAGGCAATATCAAGGAACAGTTTTCAACAATGCTAACACAGTTTTCCTGAGATTTCAGCAATGCTACGGGTATCGTAACATCAAGGCAAACATCATTTGAAGGAAATAGCCTATGGTCCTTTCCAACATAGGGTCCTATTGTGATTGTAACTCCCATGTAAGGGTAAAATGTTTCAACTAGCAGCGGTGGAGGCTTGCATAGAGATGCCATGGAGAAATAAAAATGAATTTCAACTCAACTTACCAACAGAGGTGAAACAAAACAAAGCGAATGAAGAATTGCACTGGTGGATTTATGCCACTTTCAACCGGATTGCAAATATGGTGGCTTTAAGCTATAGCTCTAACTGGTTTATAAATATAAAATTCAAATGAAATATAGACATACCCTACCTGGCATGTTTGTTGTTCAATGAATCCCTGCAGACTGAGAGGAACAATGGTGATGCTAATAAATGAAGGCAAGGGAAGCCCTAAGAACTTGGTAGTCTCAGATGTAAATGTTGGAATGTACATACCGTCCACATCAAAATTGACACAACTCTTCCTCTACTCATATTCCCACCAATTCGGTGACTACATAGTGACTACAGAGTAAGCTCGTGGACAAGTGTCGTGTGGTACGGGTGCACAGTCAAGTTTGGAGTCAGCGAAGGTCCAATGAGAGTTCATTTTAAGCTTTGATCATAATTTCAGGTGAAAAGTATAATAATTGGTTCAAAGAGGTGGGAAGCTTGTGCAGGAAAAGGATCCAGGGGTGTACCCTGTGATAGCAGTTGTTCCATTGTCATGCTCCATTGAGGGTGCACAAGACACTCCTTTTAGTTGGCTAGGGTTTTTTTTTTTTTTTTTTCAGATACATGTTATTGACAACAAGTTTGAGATTTTTCTATCCTGGTCGGAGGGGTGGTTTTGTGGGCCTGGAGATCACAGGTTTTTTACTTTCTTCTGGCACATAGCAGATCATATTTGTGTTGCTCTACTCCTGCAACTAGTGGATTTTAGAATATTCTATAGTAGGTTTTTTTATAGTTATTGTTTAGATTGAGACAATTAACTCTCTGACCTCTTCATGTTTGGTTGCCTAGGTGTTTTCAATGAGGTAAGGTACCGAGTTTTGTTTTGAATCCGTGTCTGGCTATTTCACGAGTATTTGATGTTGATACAATTCCATAATAATGGAGAAAGTTTGTTTTATTGTTTTAATTAATGATCCTATTTTCTCAGTTCTTGTTGTGATCTCCCAAAACAGAATGTATTCATTTATATCAGTGTATGATTGATGGTTTGATCAAATGAGAAACCCAACTTTGTGGTAGCCTCGAGGGCTCTCACCTGAGGACTGCGAAATTCATTCATTTCTCTGTCTTGCTACTTTCTTTTAGTTGGTATCAGAGCCAGGTTGTGAGTAAGCTTGTAATTGTTGCATCGGAGAGAAACGCGTTGACTCGTTGAGATACATGTATATGAGATTCGTGAAGCCTGTGCGTGGAGACCCGTGAGCAGTGAGCTGGTGGTCGTGGAGGCAGAGGATTTTATGGTGGCCGTGGTGGCTTCGGTGATGAAGAAACGGGCAGGCGTGTATATTAGAGGTGAAGTGGCAGCGGTGGCGGCTTTGGTTCTGACCTCAGAAACTGGGGAACTCTTGTTGACCAAGGAGCTTTTCAGGAAACAGAAGAAGGTATTGCTTTTGAAGAAGAAACTATAACATCTGAAGACAGCCCAATAGAGGTGGAAGAGCATGCACCTATCCATGAGGTGGAAGATCACGCACCTGTCCCTTTCTGTGATCTCAAATTCGTCGGTTGGTTGTCTTTTTTCATCAAATTCGGCGTCCTGCAGGCTCGATGGGAGACAATCATTTTAGTAAAGAGGCGGTGAAGTTCTTTGTTGTTGTGTTGAGATGCGCTGAGGTCTGTTAAGCCGACTGTTGTTGTGCATGTGAAGCATAGAGCTTCGATCCAGCTTGTGAAGTGTCAGCATATAGAAGATCAACAGGGAAATCAGTGTGGAAAACAGCAATCCACCGATTGCTTGAGCGCTTCGCTGGAAGAAAAAGCGGTGGCTGTGGCGATCTGCCCTTGGAGATCTGCATCAGCTAGAGAATTAATGTTCTGATTTGTATTTGTTTGATCACCACATTCAGCAACTGAGAGCTCCTGCGTTGACAAGGGTAAACTTCCGAAATTTATAGATTTTGGGTTGCAGCGCTCACCTCCTCCAACGAAGACTGCGGTGATGTTAGTTAAAGCATCAGTCAATGGGTATTGGACGTGACTGCGATCACTTGTTTTTTGCGCCAGTTCAAGGGTATTCCTATTACCTTACTTCCCACGTTGGGCTTTCATGAATGGGCAGTCGTTCTAATGCTCATTTGATGCTCATTCGCAGGCAGTCTTCAAAGTTCAAGGAGAGAAGGCATTTGCGTTGCCTAACAGTGTCTCCAAAAGCCCAGTAAACCGACATTGCAGAAGGTAGAGACATTACAGTATTGCCCGCAAGTAAATTGTTTTTTCGTTAACAAGATTGTCCATCTATATCTTAAAATGGCCTTTGTTTTTTAAGTGCCCGTGTGAATGGGCTGTTTTTTTATAGTTTTTTTTTCTTGAAAAACAGGACCGCCCACTTGGAATTTATTAAAAAAGGGAACTTATTTTTTTTAAAGATCACTTATTTGTTGGGGATTTTTCTGGTAAAGTCCCAAAAAACACAAAAATAAAACACACAGGCAATGCTCTGTTTCCTTTGCTCCAAGATCTTTTTGCACAGAGAAGTCTTTTAAAAAAAATTACACAGAGCAGAGTATTCCACCACCATAAAATGATTTCTATTCATTAAACAAAAACACTTACATATTCATCCTCTTTTACTCAGAGGGATTCACCAAAACATTTTCACAAAACTTACTCTGCCTCCTATGA
>APFE031564835.1:49801-68508 GCA_000404065.3 Pinus taeda
TCAGAGAGAAGACACTAATCAAGATCCCAGAAGATGACTCACCTCTCTGTAATCATCTATATATGGATCCCTCATCACAGAGATCCAGAGGCTGGAATTTTGTATCTTATATAGAAGTGTTGTTGGTTTTCTGGTGTACATTCATAGTGTTGGGTGATCTAAGCTTTGCTTGAGGTGAAGAAGGGCTTCTTAGCTGGAGGATGATGCTGGGTCAGAGCACATGGTTTTGATCCTCTTGCTACTTTTCATCTTAATAAAGCTATTCTTGTTTCCTTCCATATTCTTGTGTACTTGTTTATACATGCATTTATATGGTTAATACACATCTAATCCTGTATTATTTATGAATTTAGATCCTTGTTTCTTCGATAGTAGTATGTCGTTGTGATTCCACAGGTTCTTTTGAAGCTGGATAGACAAATAAGAAGTGGCAAAGCTCTATCGAGAAGGAGAGGAAATCGAGCACAAGACTCAGGTTGGTCTTCTTGGTTCTCCTCTTGTCTATTTTCATAAAAGAAAACAATAGTAGACTTTGATTGTTTATTTCTAAGATAGCCACCCATCTTAGTGGGAATAGCAACATCCAAGTGGACACTATTCCTGGATAACACCAGGTGTGGTGGTCTCAAGAAAATTCCCAAAGGTTGGGGGTGGATGTGGTTTAATCTTTGGGAATCCATCGACAAGTGTGTGGATACAGGAAAATTCCTCAAGGTAATGGTGAATAAATTTTTAGGCATCAAATCTTGTTTGGGCATCGTCATCTATTGATCAGTTTTGGTGAGATTATGGTAGCCTAGGTGTGGAGGTGGTTTAATCTCCTAGAAGCCTTGGTTTTTTATATCTTGAGATCCCACATTCATGCTTGGAATATGGCATAGGGGTAATTGACTAAAAGAAAGATTTGGTTCAACCCAATCTATGGTTGAGTGGTACGTGGAATTTTGTGACTTGGTTGGATTTTGCATAAGTTAATAAGAGTAATTTTCCTATTGTAATATATGAGCACTTGTACTTGTTATTATGGTGATTGGATGGTTTTTGTGTCATGGTTGACAAGCTGGTTATATGTTGGTTATAAGCATGGATTTGTAATTTTCTCTACTTATGAATTGTTCAGGTTTTGATAAGTATTTGATGGTTAATGAATGCATGGGCTAACAAGTGTTATTACAGGTATTATGAGAGGGCACTATAACTTCTGTATGATTATTAGATGGACCACAAACTCTTAAGATCATATATTCATTGATGACCTGTACCTCACATGTTCACCATATGTTTAAGGAAATGATTGTCATGGTTAGGCTTGGTTAGGTCAAGTTATTGTTCAATTTTTGTATGAATATCATAGTCATTATGTCATTTATTATTCTGAGAAGTTACAAGTAGTGGTATGGAGGCTAGCCTAGAAAAGTGGCTCAAATCTCAGGACCGCACCCTCTAAAATGAATATTTTTGGCTATTACCTCAGGGAAGGAGGATTTTTTGTTTGGTTGGAGGCCTATATCTGCAACCTTTCCTTTTCATGAATGTGGTAATGGGCTTAGGTTAATTAAAAATAAATTTAGCTCAGGTTTTGGTCACTTGTGGTGTTTCTTTGGCCCCTGAGTGTCTTAGAGCCTTGAGGGATGTTTTTGATTGTCAATTGTCGACCCCACTTCCATAACTAAAGCCTAGAGTTTGGGTCATGTCATACTAACTATTCATCTCATGTTTACCCTAGCAAGCCAATGCAATTGGGTAAATGTGGGAGGGGGTGGTTACATGTGAGCATATTAGAGAATTCATTAAGCATATATGGGTGCAACATTTTTTTGCAACAATCTTGCAGTAGCAGAATTAGTGTCGATTGGAAGAGAAATAGAACACAAATTATACTGAGGATGTCTCTAGTAAATTTTCCAAAATATTATAGTATGTCCATGGAAATATTTAATATTTAGGAGGCTACATAATTGTCTTCTGGATTGGAGGACGAATTTGCTTACTTAACTAGCTCAGCTTCACAGGGAGTCTGGTATATAGACAATGGAGCATCAACTCATATGACAAGAGTTAGATAATATTTCTCCATATATAATGAGGAGAAAATAGAATTCCATATAACAATGGGAATTAGGATGAAATGCACTCCAGTAGGGATGGGTACCATTAACTTAGAAAGGGATTCAACAGCAAGCACCAATGTCACATATGTATTGCATGTGCCAAGATTGGGTATGAATTTGATTTCAATATCCTATTTACATGATAATGGATATGATGTCCACTTTGTAGGGAAGAAGGTGTTCATCAAACACAAGAACTTGAAGAGGGTGAAACAAAACAGGGTATGAAGCAACAAATTATACAATTTGTAGTTTGACTCTCCAATGGCACCAATTAGAAGTAGCAGTGACAATGGCAAAGACTTGAATGAGTTATGGCATAGGAGGATGGGACATTTACATCATGAAGCACTCAGAATCCTTAAGGAGACAATAAAATGTGTTCCAGAATCAGGCATGGAACATAATGATATGTGCAAGGGGTGTGTGCTTGGGAAGTATGCTAAAGAAATGTTACCAAGAAGTGACAGCAAATCAGATGGTCTGTTACAACTTATACACTTAGATATTTGTGGCCCTATGTCCACTAGATCTCTCAGGGGGTACAAGTATTTTTTTGCCTTTATTGATGATCATTCTAGGAAAACTTGGATATATTTCCTAAAGACTAAGGATGAGGTTTTCGATTGCTTCAAGGAGTTTAAGGCTTTGGTAGAGAATGCGATAAGGAAAAATATCAGGGTGCTTCATTCAGATAATGGTGGTGAGTAAACAGATAGTGACTTCACATTTTTTTTGTGCAAAGGAAGGCATAAATAGGGAATGGATAGCTCCATACAACCCGCAACAGAATGAAGTACCAGAGCATAAACACTAGTTTATAGTTGGGGCTACAAAGATGATATTCCCAAGTTATTATGGGAAGAGGCGTGTAACACAACTACGTATATTTAGAACAAGGTTCCTCATAGGGCAGGGGAAAATATAACACCAGAAGAAGTCTTCTTAAGGAAGAAGCAAGGAGTCAATCACTTCAGGATCTTTCATAGTATAGAATATTTCGATACACCAGATGAGAAGCACACCAAGTTAAATTAGACTGCAGAAAGGGGATACTTCGTTGGGTATAAAGAAAACTCTAAGGCACACATGATTTATGTTCCTAACAGCAACAAGATCATAGTGAGATGGGACGTGAAGTTTATGGAGGATAAGTCCTTCAAGAAGTCTTGCTAGATTCCAGTAGGTGATTAGAGTGAGCCAACAAAAGCTCCATTGGTTCAAAAATACGGGCAAACACATGGGAGGTCGCTAGGACCACCGCAAGGAAAATCACATGGATCTAGTATAGTTACCAGTACCAAGATATCCTCAGGTTCAAGATATCCAGTGAGTTTGCAGCATATAGAGAAATTGATTCAAGATGAGGAGATTATTGAAACTCTCACCACTAGTGTTCAAACCAACAGGGAAGTTTTTAAGACATTGAGATATGCATAGGAGTTCATTGGAGCTCCTAATATGGACAAGAGAGAACACAAATAGCCAAACATGTACCAATCATTGGTTGCATAGGTTGAAGAACCTTCTAGCTATCAAGAGGTTGTACAACATTAGGTGTGGATATATGCCATGATGGAGGAGTATAAATCTATCATGACGAGCGATGTTTTGGAGGTAATGTTGAGGCCTGAGGATAGATCAGTTGTGGGCTCTAAATAGATCTACAAGATAAAGTACACTACATATAGTAGTGTAGACAAGTATAAGAAATGGTTCATGGAAAAGGGGTATGCATAGAAGGAAGGTATAAATTATGAGGATACCTTCACCCTAGTTGCTAGATATACTTCTATCTAGTCAGTTATATCCCTAACCGCATAGATCGGATGGCAGATTCTTCAGATGGATGTCAAGAAAACTTTGTTGAATGGGCTGATAGAGGAGGAGGTATACATAGAACAACCAAAGGGATTCGAGACTCATGAGAGGCACACACATTTTTGTAGACTGAAGAAAGCCCTGTACAAGCTGAAATAGGCTACTAAGGCATGGTATGGTCAAATTGGAAGCTACTTGCAGAAGATGGGATTTTTCAAGAGTGATGTAGATCCAAACCTTTACTATTTGATGGTAGAGGATGAGTCACTCATCGTAGTATTGTATGTGGATGACATATTCTTGACAGGTTCATCAAGGCTCATATATAACTGTAAGAGGAACTTGGTAGCAGAGTTTGACATGAAGGACTTGGGGTTGATGCATTACTTCCTAGGCTTGGAAGTGTGTTAGAAAGATAGGGAGATCTTCCTTGGTCAAGGGAGATATGCTATAGAGATTTTGAAGAGATTCAAGATGCAGGATTATACACCCATGTCTACACCCATGATCAAAAACTAGAGGAAGATAGATGCATCATAGGACAAGGATGTTGACCCCACCTTGTATAAGAAGCTTATTGGTTCTCTCATGTATCTGGTTAACATTAGGCCATATATATGCTTTGTGGTCAACACTCTCAATCAGTTTATGGTGGAGCCAAAGAGAGTGCATTGGACGATAGAGAGGCATGTTCAGAGGTATTAGTGTGGCATAGTAGAGTATGGGTTGACGTATACTCAAGGGGATGATGTCAGACTCTATGCATTCACAGATGTAGATTAGGCAGATAGTTCAGTGGACAGAAGATTACCTCCAACTACTACTTCAGTGTTGGATCAAGGATGGTTTCTTGGTGCCACAGGAATCATAAGTTGGTATAACTAATCTCTATAGAAGTAGAGTATATGGAAGCTAGCACAACTACATGTGAAACTATACCCTTTCCCTTACCCAATTGTAGTCTCACTTTCCTTTACAGTAGCCTTTTCTTCCTTATTTGGGTGAGATGAATCCCTTTTTAGGGCCTTGACCCTTTAGGGACCTAGATAGGTCTTCTAGGCCTTGAATTGGCCTCATTAGGCCTCTTCATCCCTCTTGAAAGCCTCTATGAGGCTCATGTTTGTGTGTCGTAGGCCCTCGAATACCTCTCCCTCTGATATGTGGCCTCTTTAGGCCTTGAAACCCTGATCACGACCCAATCTAACTCTCCTAGCCCTAATCATTTTCCATCCAACCCCATTGTTGCCCCTCTCCTAGATCCTAACCCTCATCACTCTCCTTGATAGCCCTCATTCAATCCTATCTTGAGTTAACAGTGATTTTTGGGCACTAACATTTGGTTTTGTAGGTATACCAAGTAGTTTTGGGAGTTAACATTTGTGGTTGCAGGAAGAAAATACCATTGGAAGACTCCTAGAGGCCTCACTAGTCACCAACAAGTCCATCAAGGCCTATTGGTTTTCCCTCTCAACCTTCCTCACTATCATTGTTTCATTTGTATTCTAATATCACATTGTTTATAGTGGTATAATACACCTAACAATGGCATGAAAACTAATTAATAGTCAGGTAGTTTCATTGAGAAATTATTTGCATTCTTGGGCTCATTCATGTTTGACATCTCTTGTGAATTTTGGAGGACTACTATACTAATTAAAGGTCTGATATAAATACTGTAAAGTATGATATAAGCATTGTAAGGACTGATAACAAACATGATCATGGTATAAAACTTGTTGACAATCATCTTATCTCATTAGGTGTTTATTTATTTACATCTTTTTCTCCTTGGGTAGGTGTTTTCTTGTATATTGGATTACTCCTCTTATTGTTGTAAGCATTGGTATCTTTGGTTTGTCATATCATTGTTGTGTTCATCTCTTGCATCTCTGTATGCATAAGTAGTTCATTGTTTGCATCCTCATCTAATTGACAAGTATAAGTGCTCTAATTTTTCTCAATAAGAAAAACATAAGTTCTATAAAGATTAATTGGCATTTTTTATTTAATTCGCTCTTCTGACAAAAGTAAGCTTGCTTCCCTTACAAGTTTTCTCTTGCTCCCTCAATCTCATTAACATAAGTTAAAGAGTAACATTCTTGAGGATTTTCAATTACAAGCATTTTTCATGCGTCATTGATAAACAAATTGATGAATGTTCTACTCTTTTTATCACTGACATTGGAGGCATGGATAATAATTAGTTGAATGTTTCAATATGATTCCATTTTCCAATGTAAAATAATATAATTTTAACGATGAGAAATACGTTGCATTCTCAAAAATAGGTGAAGTCAAAATGTCGAACCTGGAGATGATGTTCTGCTTAAGGAATTTGATGACTTCCTGATCATTCACGTGTTTGAGTGGAACTGCTTTTGTCCACCACATGAAGTAGTCTGTAGTAGTAAGGATATACTAGTGGTTCTTTGACGAGTACAGAAAAATTTTACCAATCACATCTAAGCCCCATTGTTGAAATGGTTCTTCCATTTGAATAGGCTGGAATGGGGTAGTTGGCCTCTTTCCTCTACCGAAACACCTTTGATATATCAAACACTTGCGGGCATAGGCATGAGCATATTTGAATAATGTGGGCCAATAGAAACCAGCCCGCATAACCTTGTGTGCAGTTGTGTCACCCACAAAGTGTCCCTTGACTAGCCCGTCATGGATATCACGTAATACCTTTTCTGAATCGTGCGCTTCCAAGCACCTAAGCACAAATTTGTTATGGTGCTTTCTAAAAATCACACTGTTGGACACACACATGGCAGCAACATAATCTGAAAGACAAAACATGAGAACACATTTTTATTAACAAGTGATATACATTTATAGTACATGGTTTGACCGTTGGGTTCCATATCCCAAGGTCTCTTGGACTCCTTTTGTCTATTCGGCTTCCACACTAACCCATTGAGGATTAGGTGTCCAACATTCCCACCCTTAATCCGAAGGGTTATGTATGAGTCCAAGAAGAGAGATGTAATACAAAATGTGAAAAAAATGCATGGCAACACTAGGCTGAATGTGCTCTCCGAAATGTTGGTATAAAGGATGGTGGTTTAAGGATGACCACCAACACTGGAATGCTTAGTGTAGTTCCCAGAACTCTTCCAAAACTGGCAAGAAGATGAAGATAAAAGTGACAAAGGTCATTTTTATGTGATTCACGCCGAAGCTATACTTATAAAGATGAAGTCTTCTGCTAGAGGAAGTGTTCTCAATTTTGTTCGTGGAATTCTTCCGAAACTGGCAAGAAGCTGAAGTCTTTTCTTAGAGGAAGTGTCCCAGATTACCAACTGAAGGCATGTTCAGGGGCATATTTCTTTCTGGCTACAACTCTAAAACTGGTGTGGCAGGTTGTGGCTCAGGCTTGCTTGATGTGACTTTGAAGCTTGTATATGACCATCATTTCCCCCCTTGTCAGATACAAGGTGAGATGATGGAGAAAACTCAACCACAAGACTGTTCAATACTCTGGAACAAGTTCTGACATGTGATTGGAATATCTTCTTGGTTGTTGATGCCCATTGCCAAGAAGTAATCCATCCAAGATAAATATTTGTTCTTGCAGGACATTTGTTTCTTAAGCATCTGTGTGAAGAATGGGTGGTTCTATGACAATGCTTACATGGATGAAGATCAAAACAGTGATCTTTCAAATGGCCAACTCGGTCACAGTGTTAGAATTTCACAATTTGTTGTTGTTGTTGTTGCTGTGGAAGAGGGGCAGAATCTAGAACAGCTGGAGGTGAACTGTCATGAAGGAATCCAGCACTCTGAAACTGAATGGGCTTTGAGTAGTCTGGAATATGAAAGGACACATCCTTATCATATCCAAGACCAGTTCTATGCTTGTTTTGGACAAGTTGTTCCCAAGGTCTGATGATGGGCTTGGGAAGTGCAAACTAAACTTCTACATATGCATGTACAAATGCTGCTTTATGGGAGTCTGTTTCAATCTTCTGAACAGAAACAGGTTCAGAATTACTCCTATATTTTAATTCTTCTTACTGTAACTGAGATTCGAGCTGCAAAAAATCAATTTTCTCTTGTGCATTTTGTAGACAGACCTGAATGTCTATGAGAGAAACTTTGCTGACTTTTAATGTATCATGAGTAGTAGACAATATGAGAGTTTTGAGGAACTCTGATATTTCATTGATTCAGGACATTTTTTTTTTCAATGTCAGAATCACACCTTAAAAACTGATCACAACTACTACTCAATGTAGAAAAGTAATACCTACTCATAGTACATAGCAATATCCTTTATAAATTTGCAGCAAATGATCAATGTGCGACCAGCAAGCACCAATTACAATCCATTACATAAAAATAAGAGTTTACTCATGACCAACACTATGTTCTGACAATACAACCGACTAAACTTTTCTCCACAAAAGATTACTTTTATTTGTCAAAACAATCATTGTCTTTATATAGCCCACCAAACTCTTATGCAGTAGTCAAATCAAGGAATCAATGCATATCTATGTAGACAAAAACTATAATGAGTTTTAAATACAATGCCACATTGGGGCAGCATCAACTACAAACTTGCTTGGATCATTCAAATACTCCTTCACTTTCAAAGCAGAAATGATGGCTATCAAAACTTCAACAACTATAGCACCATGTCATGGACAGGACTTGAATGCTCATATATATAAATGCTTTGACTAGGGTACGAACAAATATTCTCTGATCTTGCCTCTTTCTTCAAAGAAAACAATCTGCCCTCATATATCACACGGAATTTATGGAGAGCTAAGAGAGCATATGCCAAAATGCAATATATATAAAGAGTCAATGATACCTCCAATATTCCAATAAGAATGATGAACACAACAATGACCCACCTGTAGGAGCTACGTACCAATGAAAGGATTATTCGACATGTTCATGCAGGTATGAACGCACAGAGATGAACCGACCAGTTCGTTGCTTTAACACACATAAAAAATCAGTACATATTCAAAGTAGCAGTCTAATAAGTACATAGGAGGCAATTATATATCAAAAAATGGTGATCTTAAATGGCACACATATTTTAGAGAACGGAAGCTTAGACCCTTTCACCACGAATTCTTTCTAGCCATTACAAGAATTGGAGAATCATATAGTAGCATTAGTTCAAATCAAAATGACGGAACTACCATAGTTGCGAACAGAAGCCATATCTTCCAACTCCCCACAAGAATATAATGGCCATACCATTCCATGTTTATGTGTTATGAGCAACTTTAAGGCATTGTTATATGTTATGTGAGGGTTTGGCGTTATGTGGAGGCTCTAATGGTGCGCTTCCTCTGTGCAAGTGTTTTGTTTGCAAATTTTAGATTTCAAAATGCAGATATTTGTCAAGATATTGACCAAAAAAACCATAACTCTCGAGGTCGAGAGCTCATACACCATAGACAATGCAAAAGCGAAGATCTAGGAGAAGGAGGGAATTCCTCCTGATCAGCAGAGGCTTATTTTTGCTGGAAAATAGCTTGAGGATGGCCGAACACTCGTAGATTATAACATTCAGAAGGAATCCACTCTTCACCTTGTCTTGCATCTGTGTGGTGGACTTTGATATTGCGGGGAATGAATTTCACTTGACGTTGACGGGCAAGACCATCACACTAGAGGTTGAGAGCTCTGATACGATTGATAACGTGAAGGCTCAAATTCAAGACAAAGAAGGCATTCCACCCGACCAGCATAGGCTGACATTTGCTGGAAAACTGCTCGAGGAGGGACGCACTCTTGCCAATTACAACATCCAAAAGGAATTGACTCTTCACCTTGTTCTCTGTCTCAAAGGAGGGATGTAGATTTTTGTCAAAGCCCTCACTGGCAAAACAAGCATGCTTGAAGTTGATACCATTCTGTGGCTTGATTGAATTCCTCCTCATATATAAAAGCCGACATAGGTGGCAAGTTGTGCCATTTACTTGATAACGGATCCAAAACATTCCACATGAGCTTTTCCTCTTCGTCTTTCATCAAAATGTATAGCCATTCTTCAGAGAAACCAATCTCTTTTCTTAATTCAATATCTCTGAATCCCTCAATACATGATTTCACATTTTACAGACCAACTTCAAGTTGGAATAGCATCCATGAGGTACCCTAGCAAGAATCCTAATGGATATCTCATCGGGAAGAGAAAAAATTATCCCAAAAACCATAGCAGGCTTTCAACAACAAAAGCCACTAGGGATGAGGAGCGTTATGGCAGGGTAGGAGTTACAACATTGATCATAATATTTCTTCAGAAACAGGTGCCATTTCTGCATCAAACACTCAAAGCTCATCAGAATCTCTGACAGAACTAGGCACTGGTGCAAATGCCATGAATAGCCCTTATAATTCCCTAGAAATGGGTAAAGTCCTGAAATCGAATTCGTCTGAGTCAAAAAACAGCCAATTTTAATGCCACTCATAGTCGTCTTGGAAAATTCAGCTTTCTACGACTTTGTGGAAGCGATGTTAGAGGTGGTATAATGTGTGGTGGTATCAGGTATTGGATTGGAGCCACAGAGCATGACAATCAAGGGGCAGAGTGATATTAAATAACCTCAAGCCAATGGTGGTATGGACAATCACGACACCCAAAAAACACATGTATCAAAACTGTCAGGCATATTATTACATGGAAGAGAGGAGTAGCAATTTGGTGAATCGATACCACAGAGAATAGAAGCATTTTTATATGACAAAATATACAGAGCGCGTCACTCACAAGCACTCAAGGTAGGCTCAAAATGGAGCAAGACCAGCGATCGCCTACTCTGATACCATGTTAGACACACACATGGCAGCAACATAATCTGAAAGATAAAACATGAGAATACATTTTTATTAACAAGTGATATACATTTATAGTACATGGTTTGACCGTTGGGTTCCACGTCCCAAGGTCTCTTAGACTCCTTTTGTCTATTCGGCTTCCACACTAACCCATTGAGGATTAGGTGTCCAACATTCATGCACCAATTGGTAAGATAATGCTTTGAGCCTAAGTGCCCTATTTTTCCATGCGGATAATTGGGAGGGAAAGTTTTCATGCTTAATATACTTGCAAACATTTGTGTACCAACAGTTTGCAATGGTAGCGAGGGAAGCTCGCTCAACATTGTACACTTCGATTTCCTACTCCTATCCATATGGATCATCTTCCTTTGCATCTATTGCTTTTGTGGCTAGCCGATAAAGACCATGGCCCTTGATCATGTGAACTGGCTTAAACTCTAAGTCATACTCCTATAAAACAGACATCCAGATCGCTCTTCTTTCTCCCAGCTCTTGTTGTAAAAATAGTAATCTGATTGTTGGGTGCGATACAAATATAATACAATGATTTTTCAAGAGCTAGGCCTAGAAGTGCCTCACCGCTTTGTAAACTTCATAAGCTTATTTTCAATGGCGGGGCAGTTGATTTTGGGTACTTTCAAGCTAGCACTCATGAAAGCTATTGGCCACTCATTATTCTGATCATCCTTCTGTGTAAGCACATTAGCAAGAGAAGTATCAAAAGTGAAAGTGTAAAGCAGAAAATATTTCTTGAAATCTAAGCAGTACAAAGAAGGTGTGTCTGCGATAGATTGGTTGATACAGGAGAACACATCCTTTTCCCTTTTATCCCATTTGTATATTGCATCCTTCTTCACCATCTCCTATATGAGTTTCACGATCTGAGCATAATCAAAGATGAATTTGAGGAGAAAATTGATCTTTCACAGGAAGGATTGCATAGCTTTTTTATTCACTGGGAAGGGAATCTATGTAATGGTGTTGACCCTTTCCAGGCCTACTTTAAACCCACTTTTCGCAATAATATGGCCCAAAATATTACCCTCGGATACTGCAAAAATTCGCTCCTAGGATTAAGGGATATCTTATATTTTTGACATTGCTCGAAAATTTTGTTCAAATGGTGTAAGTGGTCAGATCTCTTCTTGGAAAACACCATGACATCGTCAACATAGACCACTATGCTCTGCCTAATTAATCCACGAAATGCAATTTCCATGGCACGTTGAAATATTGCACTAGCATTGACCAACTCAAATGGAATTCTTCTGAATGGAAACGTGCCCCACATTGTGCGAAAAGTTGTTTTAAGTCTATCAGGATCTAAGACTAAAACTTGGTTGTAACATGAATATCCATCTAGCAAAGAAAACATTTCTGACCCTAATACTATCTGTAGGATTTGTTCCATAAAAAACACAAGGTAGTTATCTTTGTCCAAGGTGTGGTTTGAGTTGCGGAAATATAAGTGGATTTCCCTAGACTTCTTCCTTACCGGGACCAAATTTGATACCTACATTGAATGTCACGCTTTCTATATGATTCCAGCATCCAACAGTTTCCATAGATCCTTTTGAATCAGAGGCTCAATCATTGGATGTACCTTCACAACTTCCATTGGAAAGGCTTGTCCCTTTCTTTAATTAGATTTATGTGTTGTATTATTCGTGCGTCATAAATTTTTAGCTTGTCACGCATCCACACGAAAACATCATATTACTACTTGAATAAGGGGATTAAAGCTTTCTACTCTTGTGGTGTGCAGCAAGTACCAAGATTAACAAACTTCAGATCTTTTTCTGCTCCAAGATTTATTTACTCATGCAACAACATTGACCTATGGGTTTTTGAGTTAATTAGTCCTCTGAAGAAGATTGCAAGTCATACAACTTTTCTAATGATACCATGCCTTTGAGCATGGGATTATCTTTATTTGTGCCAATTGCATCCTGCAATGCTATCTCGTGCTTGTCTTTGTCAATAGTTGCATCCTTGAATACATCAATGTTCACCATAAAGTGAAGTATCTATTGGTCATCATTGAAAATGCATAAATTAGTAATATTGTCAAGGACAAATGGTTTATAAAGAATTTGTACAGAAAAACCATCCCTAAGCGGTGATAACCTAGCAGCAACATTTTCTAATGCATATGTAGTTGCATTACGCATCTTAGGAATAGAAAATATATTGAAAGCTTGGAAATGAGAAATAAAATGCCATACCTCTTTTTGCTAACCCTTTAGATGAGGTGACACACAATGTATAGTATCACGTACCTGTCGTACGACAATTTCTGAGTCACCTACTGCTTTGATAATTCCAACATTGAGGTTAATGGTTCTTTGTAAGCCCAAGATGAGTGCCTCATATTCCTCGGTGTTGTTCATGCACTCGAATTCCAAGCAGCTGGAAATCATATGTTTTATCTGTCATGAGTCCACTAAAACACAACTAGCTCTAGAGCCCTCCTGTGTCTTCGAACCATCAAAATACAATTTCCAAACATCATATGTCTGAGGACTATGTACTACACTAGTACCACTATTATTACTACTTACTGTACATACGTCATATTCACCAATTGGACTAGGAAGGGGTTCAACAATGTCTCAGGTGGGACTACGGATGGTTGAGCAAGATATTACCCTAGATCAGTTGCTAAGAAGAAATTTCCAAAGATAATATCTGTGAAATCCACAGGTTTAATTTTACCTTCGAAGGTAGTGAGAATGTGTTTCATGTAAGGCTCCGAGTTAACCTAGATTTGATTGTTTCTGCCCTTGTACTGAATCCATAAGTGTGACTAGTCCATAGAAAAATACCCCTGTGATTTTCTAGACCATTATTTTCTCAGCAATACACCATATGCTTCTGGAATGTCCACAATTACTATATTTATACATTGGTGAACTTGTTGGTCAGATAATAAGCATATAAGCACATTTCTGAGTTCACCAATAGCATGGAAAAGAGTCTTTTCTAGATGAATGATATGTGCATCTATTTTATCCCATTTTTCATTTATTTCATTTGCTATAGATAAAGGCATTACATTTACAAATGCACAGGAATAAACTAAGAAATTGTGCACGTTATAATTGAAAATTTTAAATGTTAACAAAAATGGAGGGCAAAGCGTAATTGCATCCAATGTTAAAGCATTAAGTACAGATTCTAGGGAACCAGAGGACTTACCAAATCGCTTATGTGAAGAAGCACTGTTACCTGAGGTAGACTGCTCAAGTGCACCAACAAGCGATTCCCGCTGGCTCACGATCTTTGTCAGTTCAAAAAGTCATATATTTGCATGAGCTTTCTTCATATCTTCAATTATGTTGTAATCCAGTGTTGGATACACTTCCAAAGTGTCTAGTGGAGTTTCTTTATCTTCTACTTTCGGAATGATGGGCTTACTTTTGTTGTTCATGGAAGTACTTTTTGTTGTAGCCACATTTCTAGACTTGCTCTGAGTGTTCTAGGATGATTTGATGAGCAATGTGATCTTTCTCAGCAAATGCTCTTTCAATATTTTCTTCTTCAACTCTTATGCAGAGTCTGGCCCTTAGCTTCTCAAGTTGTATCAAGTGTTCTTTTGTTCAGCCGAGTCCTCACTCAGTGGATATTCTTCGACACTCTTCTTCTCAATTGTGAAAACACAACTAAGTGTATTCACTGAATGTCCAAATTTCATAGTTTCTTCAGCAGCAACATTCTCTTCCTTCTCTTATGCAGCTCAATATGGTAATCTGAAAGTATTGTATCAATAAAATTCGCAGCATGAGCATTCATGTTGTGGTTCCATTGCGGGCATGTTTTTTCTGAATGACAATCTTGATGGAACGAATAATATTGATCCATACCCATACTCTCAACATTCAGCACAACGTTTGAGCTTTGTGTAGACTTGGTTGGATGGTTGTTGCTACTAATGGAGTTGGAAACCCTTCACATAAAGCTAAATTTAGGAGGCTTGTTGCTCATGATGGTCTCGCTTGACCTTTGTTTTAACTCTTCCAATTCATTGGACAAAGACTTTATGGTGCAGGTCAAGCTCTCAAGATCAGTGACTTCTTTCTCCTTTGCCTTACTTACGGAGGCTTGAGACCTTTTACCCATGTCTTTGGAGTCATTTTTTGGTTCATCATTTTTTATAACTCCAATAGTGTGCAAGTCCTTTTAAACTTTGATCGCTTCTTCATAATTTTCAGCTAACGTTGGCTTCACGGTTCTTTTCAAGAATTGTGCAATGCTTGTTGGTAATTCAAATGTATAGTAATCAATGGTGATGGAGTTGTGAGGTTTTGTGTCTACCAAAAATCTATTCAGGATATAGTTAAACCTCTTATTGAAATCCTTCACTTTCTCATTCTGCTCCATCTTAAGACTTACCACCTCTCTTAAAAGCATGGCAAGGGTTTTATCATCAACAAATTTCTCAAGAAACAGTTTCTTAAAATCCCTCCAATTTTGCATTAAGTTCAAAGGAAGACTGTGATACCATATAGTTGCTCTACCATCTAACGTACATTGAAAAGGTCTACATGCAACATCATTGTAACATACCTCAAGTATTTGCAGATTCAGGTAGAATTTTTCCAGGTGGTCCTCCACCTTCACTACTTTATCAGGGTCATAATTTATTAACAACTTCTCCAAGTGCCTCGGCATATTGTGTAACACACCCGGTAGTGCAAGTGGGCCCTGATTCATCCATTCTAGATCTTGGTTTGCCATGTCTTTGTCATTGTTCTTCTCCTCTTCATCAGAATCTGATGGATCTTCTTCTTCTCTGGAATCTCAATGATCTTCTTCTTCTTCTTCTTCTTCACCCCCTAACATGTGAAATGTATCGTCCGAGAGCACAACGTTATTTGCATCACCTCCGTCAAAAAATGGAGGTTATTCTGGTTTCTCTGCACTTTTTGCAGTCTCTTCTAACTCCTCAAGGATGGCGAGAACCATATCTTCCACTTTCGAAACCATTATCCCAGTGGGAGTGGTTGCGTTCTTCTTGGGAAAATAAGGAAGATTGTGTACTCCAGGAATCAATCCAATAGCCTTTGAAAACTTATGGGTTATGGGTGGGATAGCCTAGATATGCTTGTATGATATTTCACAAGTTTTTCCAATACCAGGCTGAGAAGAATCATAAACTACAGGAATATGAGCAGGGGAGGTGTTGTGAATGTTGTTTCCTTGATCGGAAGAAGTAGGATTTGGGTAGGTGAGGTTATCAACCATAAAAATATGGCTTCCCTCCTTCTAGTGCCATAAATGTTGACGGTGTTGGACCCTCCAACATTAAAGGAGTCTCCCCAATATGTGGTCCTAATTAGAACTCACAACATTTGGGATAGGAGCCCCATCCGGAATATGACCTAGTTGTTGGTTTCTTAAAGACTTTCCTTGGTTCTAATTGTCAACAAGAGAGAGGAATGCAAATGTGCCTTCGAAAAGCAAGTGAGTATGCCTGGTGAGTGCTCGATTGTAAGTGTGTCAAGATTCTTCTACTGTGGAGGGAGAAAATAAAGTGAGCCTCTAAGAGAGAGGTAATATTACCACCCTAGTAAAGACACATGTAATAAAGGAGGATATGTCTAACATCTAGTGGAACAGTCCACAAGGAAGTGACAGCAATAATGACCATTACAGTACATTCTCAATATTATAAGTAGTAAAATAACCTAAATAGTTCAACTACTTTAGCACGTATGAAAGAAAACATGAATTAAAAACACCCATAGAATAGTCTTACAAATATTCATAATTCATGCATGAAGAATATGTTGTCCATGAGGCTTCTGATATTGAGTAAAATTTATAAGACACGTGTATACAGTGAACACAACTATCTCCAATAGTGAGCATTGGAGCGACTCCTTTCTCCCCAAAAGAACTAGATTGTATCTCTAATTACTTGCAGGAGTAGTCAAGGTGAAAAGTCCTTTGCTCATACAATGAGGGTGTATATATAACCAATGAGGTGATGCTTCACCTTCCTTGTGACTCTTTGACTACCCTCATGACTATTTGACTTCCTATGACTTTTCGACTTTACTTGACTCTTCATATTCTAAATATGTCCTTTGGACTTCCACTTTAAAATACATTTTGAATAGATAATTACATAATCCATAATAATGATGTGGCATATGGTCACTCATGACATGACACTATTGACATGGACTACATGATGACATGGAAATGTTAAGCCATTCTTGTTTCTCCTTGTTATGTGCCTACTTGAGTATGCTCTTTTTTTCAGCTCCATATGGATTAGAGGTACAAAATCTTTAATGGTATCAAGTCTTTAGTTTTGATCGGAAACTGGTGTCCCTTTGCTTTCTCTTGGTTAATTAGCTTGCATAATCAGCCACAAAGATGCCCTTTAGCATGTTTCCCCTATTCATCATCATCCTGTCATGATATGGTAAGGTACCTACATATGTAATTCACTCATGACAAGATGACATCAACTCGATAAACCCTTAGTCTAAGATGGTACATGTTGATCCACTAAATGAGATGGAAGCAGATGGTAGGCTGGGAGAGAGGCTCAATGACTACTCAATTATGCAACTCAGATAGTCAGGGGTGAAGCTTGAGCCTTAATACTGAACAATGTGCAATTCAAGCTGGACTGAGGGGGGAAACTATGCAGTCTTGGGGGTTAGTGTGATAGGCTGAGGGGATGGGAACTGATCCATACTATTGTGTAGTTCCAGAAGGAAAAGGATGATGGGTAATTGCGAAATTGTGTAGCTCAAGGACTAAGCTTGAGCTCAGAGATTATGAAATGCGCAGTTAAGGATAGACTAGATGGCTAGATTGTGCAATTCCAAGGGCCAAGATCTGGCCTTGAGCATTAGAACTACACAATGCATAGTCCTAGGAGGCTGGAAATGTGCATTGTGCAATTTCAAGGGGCAAGTTTGCAACTTGGGGGTTGGAACTATGTAGTGTGCAGTTCGGGAAGGCTGGATGAAGCTAAGTTGTTGGGAATTTTTTGAAATTTGGCTAAGTGTGGGGTCAGTGAACTGATATGATCAGTGACATGGCTTGACTGTGACCACAGACTTAGAGCACTTGAAGACACAACAACACAGATCATCCATGAAATGTGAACAATATATTTCCCTCAATGCGACAAATTTGTGATGACTTATGTTAAGTGTGACACCAAAGATACAGTTTGTGACGACCGTGACAACACTTGTGCGACTATGCCTAAAAATTTTGGAATGAGTGCAACAAATTTTTACATGGTTGGAACAACTCATTCGCACAAAGATGACCACTTAAACCACCAAAACAGGCTTATATACATTGTGTGATAGCTAACATGTGAAAAGATGACATTTTCCCTTTCTTACAAAAGGGACCAACACACTTAAAGCAAACTTATGGAATGGATTTCAAAGTTTGTGATGACAATATACAATACCGATGTAGGCTCCAAAATTTGGTGCAGGCCAAAATTTTGGAGGTGTTGTAGCAACGATAATAAGATCATGTTGAGTATGATGAGCCTCGGTCATTGGAGGAAGTCATCAGGAAGTTGAAGCATTGTTATGAGCAGTTTAAGCATAGGTCTGAGCCTAAGTGAGATTGGAAAGGTAATGACAATACTAAAGGAAAGTGGTCTAAGAAGTGAGGTATACCTCAGGATTTAGGTGACAAGGAGAATGTAGCACCTTATAAGAAGTTCAATATAGTTGAAAGAGGACATGGATCTCAGCTTGAGGAGCTAAACAAAGGTGATGGTTGGAACCCTTTGTAGTTTTGGACTCGTAGTGTCGAGAATCACAGAAGATATTTTCCATCATATCTCGTTGTCAGGCCTTAGATTTATAGTTCTCAGGAGGCACAGACAGTTGGATATGTTTGTGTTGGGATGGGGTCCCATGGGTCAATTTTGGGGAAAAAGCCCAAGTTTTATGTAAAAAGATGGAAAGTCTC
>APFE031564835.1:70963-85712 GCA_000404065.3 Pinus taeda
GGGGGGGGGGTTATGCCCCTAAGGCAGGAAGCTCCAGTAGGACCAAGCACGAGGCTCACGCTATGGTGCGCTATTTGTCAAGTAGCTGAAAAACATGTAACAGACAATTGTCATTTGCTGCAAAAGTTTGTACAGACACCACAACAATTGTTCTGCGATTTCTGCAAATCGGTAGGCCACAATGAGCGACATTGTTGGAGCTATGAATTAATGATGGAGAGGATGCCTACGTATCGAATGCAAGTAGAAATTTGGCCTCTATATCAGGGCGCTAAGGGAATGTGTGGAGGATATCAGGGGCATAGACAAGGCCGAGGAGGAGGAGGACCTGGTAGGGGTCGAGGGTAAGTCATTTGTGACAATTGTGGAATGCTAGGACACTACGCATGGGAATGTATGAATCAGACAACCCCATCATGTCAATACTTCACTCAGTTTGACCACACAATCGAAGAATGTCCTATGTTGATGGCTAAGATGTAGGAGAAGAAGTTGTAGCCTCAGCATCCTACCCAGAACCTACATATGATGAGGGTCAAGCCCCGTGAAGAGGACCGAAATGTGAATATTTTACTGTGAAGCGAGATCGCGACTGGTGATGATAAGGGAAAGCAGCCTGAAGAAGGTGGATGGGTCTGCAAGGCTCCAAAAAAGGAGGTTGGGTTTGATATGGAGCATGCGAAGGAAACGTTCACGGAAGCGAAGAAAACCTTTGTTGAGGCCTGTACCTCAAGAAGTCAGAACAAACTGTCACATACCAGCGCACCTACAGAGGTTGACCCCTCTGTGCTTACCACCTTCTTGGAGACTTGTATGAAACTATTGCATGATAGTAAGGCTGTAAAAGGGCTACAAGAGTTGATCAACAAATGTGCCAGTAAGGATAATTCTTCTGATGGACCCCGCTTAATCAGAAAGATCGGTAAGCATAAGGCAAGAACAAGGCATGAGATGAGGCTTACTGCGCAAATAAGAGACTATGAGATGGACCAGGTTATTCTGGATTTGGGGCCTGATGCGAACGTATTTCGTAAGAAAACCTAAGAGAGGATGGGGAGACCTATGCTGCAGTGGTCTCCGATTCAACTGAGGATGGTGAACCAGCAAAATATTATCCCTATGGGACGATTTCAGCGAGTTACCGTAGATATAGAAAGTGTGAGCACACTAGCTGATTTTGAAGTAATAGAGGTTGTTGATGATAGAAATCCATACCCCACACTCCTAGGAATTGATTGGGCTATCAATATGAATGTGGTCATCAATTTCAAGAAGTGGACAATGTTGTTTGAAAGGAAATCGCTCTGCATTGTAGTACCATTGGACCCTGCAGAAGGACCGCGCTATACCAAACCGGTCTGCGACTATGAGGAGAGTGCTAATGATTTGGATTAGATCTATAAATTCACAGCACGAGACCAAGACTGGGTTAATCCAACAACTGATGGACGAATTTCATGGGACCTCTAAAGTTCCTGTACTTTGGATTTAGATGAAGAGTTGGAACATTAGCAAAACAAGTTACATGAAGTATCCACATTGTGTTGCAACATGATGACCAAATCGCTCAGCTATGTGTCGTCGAAGGTAAGAAATTTTCCCTATTATGATGGTTTAACTGACGTGGATAAATTTTTGTATTATTTTGAAAGAAAAGTTCCATAGGATTACCACTTTTTGGCATTGGACTGGGCACTGCGCGCTACGCCCACTCAGTGGTAGGGTCCACACAAAGACAGCTTTGATGAGTGGCGCGATTATAGAAGAATGATGAAAACATGTTTGGTCGGCCTAAAGTATGGGTAACTAAGTATGATGGGAGGAATGATCTGCACGATCACTTGGCTAAATGGACTAAGGTATATGGGATGGAGCTGTAGCCAGAACGGGTGCATTTATTCTCACACTCTAGACGTAATCCCTATGAAATAGTATTTGGAGACGGAGCTCCACCACGACACCCTGAAATGGGATGTCTTAAGAGAAGGGTTTGTGAGGACATTTAGCTTTGAAGATGGGCTCGAAAGCATTGATGAGGCACTGCAAGAGGTTAAGTGAACGATCTTCAGAATACCACAGGATCCTTTGGAATTGATTCAACCAGATTGGAGCACCCAGCTGCACCATGCTCTGGAGTGCTATAATGTGATTGTTGAAGGAGAGGATGCGGATCAAAGGAATATTAACATTCCAGAAACAATAAGCCACCATGAGTTAGAGGGACTACAAATAGAGAATTAGAACATCACCGCGCCATTGAAAACTAGGAAAGTAAACATTGGCACAGAGGCAGAGCTAAAGTTTGCGAAAATTAGGGATTACTAGGATGATGCTACAGTAGATAAAGTCACTAAGTTTCTCCGTGAATATTAGGATTTGTTCCCTACAAAATTTTCATACTTTAAAGGCATCATAGGCGATTTGGGAGTGATGAAAATAACTCTGAAACCGGATGCGAAGCCTGTTAAGCAGAGGCCATATCGCCTTAATCCAAAATACAAGGAAAAGGTTCGCTTGGAGTTGGACAAGATGCTTGAAGCAGGTATTAATGAACCATGGAGGAGTTTGATTGGGTGAGTCCAATGGTAGTTTAGGAAAATAAGTAGAAGGATGAAATAAGGATTTGCATAGATCTCAGAAAGCCTAACGATGCAAATGTCCATGATCCCTTTATGACATCGTTTACTGATGAAGTAATCGACAATGTGGGAGGACAGCAAGCATATTCATTCACTGATGGGTTCTCTAGGTGCCATCAAATTAAGATTGCACTAGAGGATAGGAGTAAGAAAACCTTCACAATGGAATGGGGTTGTTTCCAGTATACAGTAATGTCGTTTGGACTCAAGAATGCGCCCGCAATATTCTCTCGTGTAGTAATCATGGCATTCAAAGAGTTCATTCATAAATTCTTCGAGGTCTATTTTGATGACTGGACAGTGTTTGGGCTAGTCAAGCATCATGTAGATAGTTTGTGCTTAATGTTGGATATGTGTCGAAGGTATCAGATTGTGCTGAACCTAAATAAGTGCTTGTTTTGTGCCCCCTTCAGTATTTTGTTGGGTCATGTGGTATGCAGGCAAGGATTCATGGTGGACCTTGCCAACATCATGGTAATAATCAATTTGGAAGCCCCAAGGAGTCTTAAATAGTTGTGCGCAACGCTGGGCCATACCAGGTATTATCGAAATTTCATCAAGGCTTATGCTCAGATTACCGGGCCCATGGAAAAGTTACTAAAGAAGGATGCTACATTCTATTGGAATGAAGAATGTTAGCGCAGCCTAGATGTCTTGAAGGAGAAAATGGTTACCGCACCGATCTTGGTCTTCCCTGACTAGAAGAAAGAATTCCATGTGCACATTGACGCCTCGTGTATTGCATTGGGAGTAGTACTGAAACAGGCTAGAGAAGGAGAACTAGATCACCCTATAGCATTTGCAAGCAGAAAATTGTCAAAATCTGAGAAGAATTACTCAACAACAGAGCGCGAGGGATTGGTTATGGTGTACTCGCTCCAAAATTTCAGGCACTATCTATTGGGTAGACATTTCAAGATGTACATAGACCACTCTGCCTTGAATTACCTAGTCAATAAATCTGTGTTGGGGGGGGGGGTGAATATGCCGGTGGCTATTGTTATTCCAAGAATATGATTTTGAGGTAATTGTGATGCCATGAAGGTTGAATGTAGGACCTAATCATCTGTCGCACATTGAGATAGGAAAGGATCCTACTCATTTGGAGGAAGGACTACCCAAGGCACAACTCTTCGCGGTGCATGTAGCGGATAACCACTTCAAGGATATTATCCATTTTTTTACCACAAGAAAGGCTCCAGAAGGGTACACCAGTCAGCAAAAGAAAGAGTTGGTAGTGCAAACAGTAGATTCTCGGTAATTGCAGGCCATTTATATAAGATGGGATCGGATGAGATACTTCGACAATATGTGCCTGATTTTGAATGAAATAGTATCCTCACTGAAGCTCATGGAGGAGCTGTGAGAGGACATTATACAGGGAAAGAAGCAACGCAAAAGGTTTTGCGCACTAGGTTATGGTGGCCGACGCTGCATAAAGATTATAAAGCATATTGTAGGGCATGTGATGCATGTCAAAGAACAGGGAGACCATCGCGGAGGGATGAGCTTCCCCTAAAGCTGCAGGTGTCATTGTAGCCATTTGAGAAATGGGCCATTGATTTTGTAGGACTGATTCAACCCCCATGCAAGAAAACTAGTGCATGTTATATCATCAACACGACATAGTATTTGACCAAATGGGCGAAGGCACAGCCTATGAATGATTGTATAGGGGCAACCGCAGCAAAGTTTTTATTTGAAAAGGTGTTGACCAGGTTCGGTTTCCTCAAGGTATTGATGAGTGACCACGGTACACATTTTCTCAATGAAACGATCAACGCACTGACAGAAGAGTTCCAGATTTACCACCAGAAGAGTACGCCATATCACCCTCAGGCCAATGGAATGGTTGAGGCTTCTAATAAGATAATTGAGAATGCGTTGACAAAGGTTTGCAACACATAGTGGAATGATTGGGACATGCATGTACCAATAGTATTGTGGGCATACAGGACTACTTGCAAAATCCTCACAAGTTAGACACCTTTTAGGTTGGTTTATGGCATAGAAGTTGTGATACCCATGGAGTATATCCTACCTAGTCTACACATAACATCTTTCACAAGAATGGTGGACTACGGAGCCTTAGAAGAACGGCTCACGCAGCTAATGGAGCTCGAAGAAGATAGGTTTTTGGTTGGATTCCATCAACAAGTTCAAAGGGAACGTGAAAAATCTTGGCATGATCGACACATCAAACTGCACACCTTCAAGGTAAATGACTTCCTTTTATTATATGATAGCAAGTTCGCTAAGTTTCTAGGAAAGTTTCAGATGCACTGGCTGGGGCCATATGTCATTAAAGAAATTACATATCATGGCGCAGTTCAGCTTGCAAAGTTGAATGGAGAACCATTTCCGGGAAGGGTAAATGAAAGCCAGTTGAAGCCATACATAGGGGATCTGACCCAATGACTACATAACAGCAGGACAGTCTTAGTGCTCCAGGTAGCTACAAGGGAGCGTGAGACTATAAAATACATAGCCCAGTTTGTAGAGCTACGCGACAAGGGGGCTACGTGAAAATGGGAGATGTCACAGTACCAGAAGAGGCACAAAGGGAGTTGTGATATAGAGGGATGTACCACGCAACACAACTAGAAAATGACCATTATAGTCACTGCTCATGATTTGACAGCGAGGATATGGTTAAGAGAAGCGAGGGAGCGACATTTAAGGCTAAATTTAATAATGAAATATTTGAAGATCTGCTACCAAATTAGCATTTATGGACATATTTTGGGGGTAACAGTCGAATTTGAAGTCAAATTCGCCTATAAATTATGCGTGGCCATCCAGCAAAGAACACTTTGCATCCTTCAAATTTTTGCATTTTGTTGTCCATATTTTATGAATCCTCAGGTTTTCACAAATTTGGTTGCTAACTCTATATTTGATATATTACCTGAGGATACCCAATGATTTATTCTTAGCACGATGTCCGAACCAAGAGAAATTGCAAGCACTGGAGGAATTGTCGCCTCTGAGGGAGTTGCTCCAGAGGTTGTGAGCATGGAGGCTCTAGGTGTTGTGCCTATGTCACCAAGGTCACCTTGACCGAAGCCTACACCAGTGATAGAAGCCCCCAAGCCCAAGAAATACAAGCAGAAGAGGCCAATTCCAGTGCATGAATTGCCGAGGAAGCACTCTACTACCCAAGCCCGGAAGAAAGATAAATAGTCGATGAAGGCTAAGGGGAAAGTGTTAGATTTGGAGGCCGAAAATGGCGTGCAGCCTATCTCTATGTTACCAGATTATATCCCTCTGCATAAGGGAAAAGTGAAGATAACTAAAGACCCAAACACAGAGAAATTCCTGATTCACATGCCCCTAGTACCCGAAAGCATCACATTTGAAGGACCATGCTTGGGAAAGTGCCCCATTTAAAGTTGGAAGACTGGGATTTTTGCGGACCATGAGAGGTTCCCCCACCTTGCGATAGAGAATTATATGAAGAAGGTATATTACAAGGAATCCATTGTCATTGCATTGGAGCCAATCGAGTGCATTCCCGAAGTGAATCAGTCGGCGATGTTGAACCTGTTGTGGGTGCCCCACTAACACCGCTCCAACATCAACCTCATTTGTTTCAAGCAGTTGCTGACCTTGGTGCATGACAGATGTTTGTGGCTGAGCATGTCGATCCCAATTACAAATATCTTAATCCATCGAATCATGCTATTACTGCACTCAAGCTTGAATCTGGCAAAGGAGTTTAGCGGAAAGACAAGTGAGCGCGACCTAGAAGAGGAGATGAAGGAAAAGTTCAAGCTGGTTAAAAAGCTGCATAGGTACTCCATCACATCTATGACCGACCCCGCGGTGAAAATTTCTACACAAATCTTCGTTGAAAAGGTCATGAGAAAATTCTGCGCAGACAAGGTTCCGACGCCCGTAATTTCATTAGCTGCACATTGCGCAGAGGGCATGCAATTCATTTGGTCGTGCTACCTCTGTAGCGAGTTCCTTATGAATTGTCATGAGGCTAAGGATGAGAGAAAAAATTCCACTACATGTGGTTTTTTCTCTCCATCGTGTTAGTGGCTCGGGAACTGCTAGAGGATAGTCAGTTTCCTCCCCTAGAGAAAGGATTGTTGGAGGCTAACTAGTTTGCCTCCCTTTAGGCCACAAAGGACACTGTGTGGGTCAGGGATACCAAAGTTTTCTAGGTGTTGATGGAGGTGAGCCTATGCGTGGCCATCAACTAGAAGCCACGGTTGTCTCTGACTGTTTTCGAACAATTATCAGCATACGCAAAGTTTAAAGTTGACTTCCATCATGTGTACATCTAGGCACGGAAGGAAACTATCAAGTGTTGGCTGATAGATTGGAATTCTCCATCCGATCTGGTAGAAGGCACCAGCAAATCCGTGGAAAAGAAAAAGAAGGAAGCAGCGAAGTAGGCGGTCCAGCAGTTGGCCGAGAAGTAAAGGAAAGAGGTTGAGGAGAAGGCTCGGCTAGAAAAGGAGTGCATTGCGAAGCAGTAGGCCGAACATGAAGAGCACGACTCTAAGCGTAGCGATAAGTCCCCTTCGCCTCAGACATAGGAAGAGGAACAGTCAGAGCATGGCGGTGGCGGTCAGGAGGAACATAGCACTCCCTTTCAGATAAAAAGATACAAGGATCAGCAGAAGGAGGGGCCCTAGAAGAAGTTGAAAGTGAAAAATCCATCAGTGGATCCAATCACACTAACGGAAGGTGATCTCGACGAGATCAGAGATAAGGTGTGTGACACCACAACGGAACTGTTGCAATAGTTTGAACAACATCAACAGTAGGCACTAAGTACTATCCAAAAGGATCTATGCGAGTTGCAGATTCAGACCAGTAGGATCCAGGTGGGCACAGGGCAGGTAAGTGTTGTGAAAATAAGCTTGGCACCAGGAACAAGTCAAACAACAGAGATGGTCAGATCAGTGGATCTCCAAGTAGTCACGCTACCAAAAGGCTCATTGAGCGTGGAAGCGGCTAATGACAAGGTCATCGTGATTTCTCTTAAGAACATCGGCCTCAACCTCGCAGCGCTGCCCAATGAATATCTTCACATGCTGCAGTGAGGTGTGACAGTGGAGCTAAGGGCGCGGGAGCAGTGCTTCCTCAATTTAATCAGTTAATATTACGTGAACAACGAGAAGATGTTCACCAAAAAGAGGGAGGCTTTGAAAGCAAAAGAAACAATCTAGGCACAGAGCGCCCAGATAGCGACCGCGGTGGTAGAAGCATGCAGGACAGTGTTGAAGTTGCACATACCTGAGGAAGCATCGTTGGAGGCCAAGATCAGAAAAATTGTTGTAGGCATGCGCAATGCCAAGGCAAAGGTGGCCATAGTTCAGTTTGAGATGAACATGAAAATCACTGAACTGGAGCTGAAGTCACAACCTTCAGCCTTACCAGAGGTTAGGTAACAATGCAAAGCCACTATTAATCTATTGTGGATGGAGTTGCTATTGTCGATTCCATGGTTGTGTACTGTACCGTGCTGTTTGAGCAGGCCATGGAAGTAGTGACAACCCTACAAGAAGATCCCACCCTACAGGTATTAAATACAGAGGTCTATGAGCTCCAACAGCAATATGATGAAGTAAGGGTGACTAGGCGTACTGTTACTATAGCACAGCACCTCGCCAAGCTACAGGAGTTTAAGGAGCTCCTTACACAGGTGGAAGCGATGAAGAAGAAAGAGGCATTCCTTAAGGCCAGGTTGGTTCCTTGGTTGGATGAAGCCTACGTAGTCTCATCCAACATAAAGGAAAAGTTAGTGAACTTGCAAAGTACATAACAACAGATCAAGCGAGCTATCGAAGGACCAACCACAGAGCAGCTGGTAGAATAAATCAATCTGGCAGCCACGCAAAGCGCGACTGAAGTAGCGGTTGCACGATTAGAGTTGAGGGATCTTCATAGCAAGATCTTCGCGCCAACCAAGTGACTCAAGGGTGAGTCATGATCTTTACGTTGGGGGCTTGTTGGGATGGGCTCCCCTGGGTCAATTTTGGGGCAAAGCCCAAGTTTTATGTAAAAATAAGGAAAGTCTCTACAAATTGTGGTCACGGAGCATGTAGTTAAGTAAAGAGTCAAAAAGGGTTTTTACCCTCTTTTATGTAAGTTAAGTCAGCTTTTTGAAGATCTACCCATGGTCCGCAGACCATGGGATTGTATAAATAGGTGTGTCTTAGAGAGTCTAAGGCATAATAGAAGAATAGAATTTGTATTTTGATATGATAGAAGGAGTCTAAGTTAGCGCAGAAGGTAGAAGAAAGGCTTTGCAGCTGAGTGCACAGAGGCCTAGAGTAGAGTCTACAGCTGAGTGCGCAGACCCCTATAGCTAAGTGTGCAGGGAAGTCTTGATTCCATAAGCTTAACAGAATATAAATAAAAGAAGATTATTCCATAAACTCCTATGTTTCATCTCTTTACTTCTGTTATGAATGAATGTGCTTTATGTTGTGATAAATGATGGTTTTCTGAAACAATAATGTATTGATGTGTGACTTTACTGGATCTATATTGTTATCTTAATGCAATTGATGTTAAGTGCTTACACAAATATTATATCATTGTATGTTAAAAATATCAAACACTTAAGTAGATCTGAGTAAATATTGGGTTAAGAGTAATATATGATGCACATAAGTAACTAATTCACATGTTCAGGGTCCGCGAAAGCCATTCGTAGAGCTTCGTGGAGGTCTGATTAAAGGAAGTTACATTGATAAGCCATAAGGGCTTATTGATCTGCCTGAAGGCATATCTAGGGCACAAAATGATATCATGTTGATCTATGGGTGCAAAAACTTGGTTCCAGCATCCCCCCATACTGCTTCAGGTGAGACTTCAGTCCACGCTCCGTGGATTGATGTCAAAAGGGCCAGTAGTGTAGGCATTTGTTTGGCGCAACTAAATCTAAACCTGGGTCAGGACCCACTAAGCCAATAGCTAGGCAGAGTATTCCTTAAATTTATGCAACAGTGGATAACATAATGGTTAATCATCAAGCATCCATTATTGAGTTGGGAGGTAAGCTTTGTGATCAATTTGTTTTTATTTTGATTGACCCTAGATCTAGTTATAGTTATATCAATCTTGACCTGGTGGATAAGTGTTGCTTGAACAAGGAAGTACATGAAGAATCTTGATTGGTGCAGTTGACTATAGGGACCAAGAAAAGAGTTCATCATTGGGTGAGAGCTTATGGATTTGAGCTGAATGGTATGTGTACATCATCACATCTAAATTTGTTTCCTTTGGGTTCCTATGATATTTTTTGGTATAGATTGGTTTTCCATTCATAGGACTAAGGTAGATTACTATGAAAAGGCCATTGAGTGCCTAGATGATGACGGAGAGAAGAGAATCTTGTAAGGAAAGAAGAATTACAGCTATGCAGGAAAAGTGCAGTTGCAAAAAGGGATGCTTATTGTTTATAGTTCATATTTCTAGTGACAAAGGGAAGGATGTTGAGGATGATGAAGTCCTAAAGAAGTATCCAATTTTTCATCAGTTTCAGAATGTGTTTCTTGTAGAGATTTTAGATTTTCTTTCCCGTAGGGAAGTGGAATTTTCTATTGAGTTGATGTCGCGAGCAGTACCAACATCTAAGGCATCTTATAGGATGAGCACTCCAGAGTTGGCGGAATTGAAATTGCAGCTTAAGGAAATGCTTGATAAGGGATACATAAGGCCAGGTGTGTTGCCTTGCGGTGCACCAATGTTGTCTGTAAACAAGAAGGACAGTACTCTCATATTGTGCATTGATTACATGTAATTGAACAAGGTGACTATTAAGAACAAGTATCCTCTGTCGCAGATTGATGACTTGTTTGATCAGTTGAAGGGAGAATCAATGTTCTCAAAGATTGATTTGAGATCACGATATCATTAGGTGTGAATCAAAGAAGAAGATATTTACAAGACCACATTACGTACCAGGTATGGGAATGATAAGTTTGTGGTGGTTCCTTTTCGTCTTACTAATGCTCCATCCACTTTCATGTGTTTGATGAATAGTGTGTGGCATCCTTATCTAAACAAGTTTATGATAATGTTTATTAATGATATATTGATATATTATAAGGGAGGAAGAGCAAACAAATCACCTAGCAACAATGTTGAAATTATTAAGAGAGCATCAATTGTATTCCAAGCTTAGCAAGTGCAATTTCTTTTAGCCTCAGATTCACCACTTGGGACGTGTTGTTTCCAAGAAAGGTATATCAGTGGACCTGAAAAATATTAAGGATATCATGGAGTGGACAGCTTCTAGGAATGTGGATGAGGTCAAATCAATAACTTCTCATGGATTGTTTATCCTATTACATCTTTGCATAAAAAGGGAAACAAGTTCGAATGGACTGAGAAGTGTGCAACTAGTTTCAAGCAGCTGAAGCATTTGGTTACAAATGCTCTAGTTTTGAAGATTGTAGATCCTAACAAGGAGTTTTTTGGTTTTTACATATGCTTGAAAGGAAGGACTTGGTGGAGTCTTGATGTAGGAGGGGTAGGTGGCATGATATGATTTGAGGAAGTTGAAAGATCATGAAAAGAACTATGTGACTCATGATATTGAGTTGGAAACTATCATTCATGCATTCAATATGTGGATACATTATCTTCTTGGTAGGAGGTTTGTCTTGATGAGTGATCATAGTGGGTCGAGGTACTTATTTCACCAGCCTAATATGAATGTCATGCAAGCTAGATGGTTGGCTACTCTCAGTGAGTTTGATTTCGATATCAAATACATCAAGGGCCAGGAGAATCAAGTTGCAGATGCTCTCAGTAGGAGAGTGTAGGTAAATCGCATTTCATATGTGAGTTCATATGGGATAGATTTGTAGGAGTGAATTTGCAAGTGGGAAAGTATTATGAGAGGTACCAGTAGCTGAATCAGAGATTGTAGCAACATGGTGAAGGTGATAGGGATGAGGATTATCACCTCACAATAGATGGCTTGGTGAGATCCAAGAATAAGATTTATGTGCTAGATAACAGTGAGCTCAAGAAGCTTATCTTGAGGGAGTTTCATGTCAATCCGTATTTAGGTCACCTGAGATATCATAATACTCTTAAAGTAGTTAATAAGTTCTATTATCGGCCTAATTTGAAGAAAGAGGTGGCTAAGTTTGTTGCAAAGTGCTTGGATTGTCAACAGGTGAAAGCAGAGTGTAAGCATCCAGTTGGTTTGTTGCATCCTATTACGATTCCAAAATGGAAATGGGAGGTCATTTCCATGGACTTCATTATAGGTTTTCTGAGTGTTGTACCCCCTCTTTTTTTCCCAAAATTGTTGTATTATAGATGGTTTTTGGTTCATGAGCTCAAAAATGAGCTTTATGGTCCATGAGGATCTTGTTTCAGATAAGGATTGTTGTATTTTAATCACTAGATAAAGAGATAATGAAGGAGAAAGGAAAATCAGAAAAAGCACAAAATACGATGGAACGTGGGCCTTCCCCCAGTGTAAATTTCAAATCGCTAAATAGCGGTTACCTACCAGGTGGATCCTCGTACCTCCTGGAGTGTCCTCACCTCGGAAGAAGCCCTGGCAAGGAAAAAAACATGGTTTTTAAGCTATCACATTCCCCCAAAAAGTCAGGGTCAACAAAGCACGCATCATATATCAACAACTAAGATGGACTATGGGGGGTTGAGCCTTGTCTCTAAGCCTACCCAAGCACCCCACAACAGGAACATACATGTCCCACCACCTTTCGAGCCAACATGGTAACTACATCAACAACTGGGACCACTTTCAAGTGAGTGAAGAAACATTTAAGACATCACCCTCCTCCCTTTCTCTCCACCCAATCCAACTTTGCCACATGTCCCCTCCATGTCATCTCTTCCTTTTCTCACCTATAAACCCCTGCAAATCGACTGTTCCAATTCAAATTTGTTTATTTCAAATTTTTGTGTCTTGTCACTCCACCTATTAGCATCTACCTCCACCTGACAATCAACCAATGTAATGACCTCCATGCACCCACAGTGCCTAATTCCCTTCGCTTACCAGGAAATTCACAGTATCCCTTTCCTTGTACAAATTGTTGCCATGCTAAAATTAAATAAGGACTCATTAAAAACCCCAAAAACAAAATAGGCAAAATCCTCGGGCCACACTGAACCCTTCATGGACACAGAAGGTGAAATTCACAATTCCTTTTGCCCTCTAAACCTATCATACCTTTGTTTTAACTTCTATGGCCACTACCTAGACAAGGAAGACCCCTTTTGAGTCTTTGAGTTAGGATTATATCACCTAGTTACCCCAACAATATACCATTTTCCACAATTCATATCCTACCTCATGGCCACCTACGTCAAAGAGAAAATTTAACGTATTTCCTACACTAGAGAGAAAATTCTCGAGATCACCCCAGAATTGATACGCAACGCCTTCATTTATCTGAAATCCCCAAATATGGAGAAGTTTATAGAGACAAAACTCTTCTATGATTACATTGGGTTGTCAGCTGGATAGAAATAGGTCTTTCCCGAATGAATTTTGGCCCCAAATGCACAATTGTCTTCCAAAGTAGAAACCATTTCCATTTCCTTGCTTTCAAAATATGTGCAGCCCATTTTATCTATCATCCTATTGTTGTTTGGTGAGGATGAGACAAAAAATGTCTCCAAAGAAGCCTTAGGGATCTTAAACAAGATGATGAAGCTAGATATTTTCCTTGGAATTCCCTCTTTTTTAGCTGAACCCATCAAATTCCAGAGTAACTAGTTCTACCTAGCCTCCTACTTCAAGTACTACTCCATAGTGATTTAACTATTCCCTTACACTGATGTGGATGAATTTCATTACCTAGACCTCAACATTGTAGAGTCCCATAAGAAAATAAAGTATGTGGTTAACCGGGATAGTTCCTTGAAGAAGAAACCCAACAATGAGGGGTTTTCACACTTTATCTCTACTTTCATGGAAACTGCTTATAAAATTATCAACAAAGTCTCCTCTCCTAGAGTCTTGCCCCAATAGAGACGAATTATTCAACTCAGCAAGGAATTTATTGTGGGTGACTGGTAGTTGTTTGAAGACTACACTGAAATCAGGGTATATGGGTTGGAATTGCCTCCTTATAAGGAAAATTTTAGGGGCTAATATTCGCAGGTGGGCTAATTTTCCATGTTTTTTTCCAAAAAAAAGATTCTCCAATTTCCATTTTTTTTCTAAAAATGATTCGCCCAAATTTTAGTATAAATTATTTTAACTTAAAAATTATGAAAATTTTACAAACATTTTATAAAATAATTATAGATCTAAATATTTTTACAAAAGCATCTTCTAACATTTTATACATTCCATGTTAGCGACTAGTAATTTTCGCGAAGGTTTCTAAACTTTAAAATAAATTTGTATCCTTAAAATGTCCACTACGCTTCTTACCAACTGCCGGTATTTATGCCCATGAGAATTTTTTCTTGGGAGTTCATCAGGTAGAGCCTAAACACAAACCAAATCCATTTTGTCCTTGTTAAAAAGGGGTATATGTTAAATCTCTCCGTGACTGTAGGTGCCTTTGTTGTGAACTCTGTACAAGATTTCCAGCAAGTTAAAATTATGTTAAAAGGAATTGAACTTTGAAATAGGAGAGGTGTGTGTTATGAAACCAGCTCAAGAAAAGATAGAAAAGATAGATCAACGCCTTAGAATTCAGCCTCTTCGAGGGGGCAACCTCCTTTACATTACATAAATGAACAATTCTTGGATGATTCAAATGACAAAACCTCCTTTCTAATATAGGAGTCTAAGGAGTCACAATATAACCCAGCCGACCTAACAATAATAATATAAAGCCACAAAAATAACAATAGAGGGATTCTATGGGGCACAGTAATAACAATATGGGGACAATAGGGGCACAACAATATTAATAAGGGGTACAACTACCATAGTAATGGGGTAATCACTAGTATTATAGGGACCCAACATGCCCCTCTCCTTCAAAAAAAGTGTTTTCCTCAACGCTTGAGTATTCTGGATACTTCTGTATAAAATTATCATCCTCCCATGTGGAATCTTCCGCAGATAAGTTCTTCCACTTGATAAGATACTCCGAAATTGATCGATTTCGTAGCTGTCGAGATCTTGTTTCTGT
>APFE031564835.1:90419-109031 GCA_000404065.3 Pinus taeda
GAAATAACAATATGGGGGTAATAGGGGCACAACAATATAAATAAGGGGTATAACTACAATAGTAATGGGGTAATCACTAGTATTATAGGGACCCAACAGTGTGGCATTACGATCCTCATGCTATTATTTCTAGTAAAAGGAAAGAGATTAATGCATCTTCCTATGAACATGAATTTAAATTAGAATTATAATGGAAGGATAATCTTGATTCATGTCCCATGAATACATAGATGGAAGTCGAGACACCAAGCACAAAGGAAAAATATCAGAAGAGGGGCGTTGATGAGGCAGGAGATACAGAGATGGAGGATGCATCCTTGACCAAGAAATAAAATCTCCAGGAGCAGATAGAGGAGAAGATTGAGGTCAAATTGACCAAGAAGAACCTAGACCAACCAGGCTTACAGGTTCAATTAGAGGATCCCCAACAAGCAGCCACCTCCAGTTCAACTAACGTAGAAATCCTAGGTTCAATTGGAAGCACGTCAATAGAAACCCCTAAATGTGAGGAAGGGCGGCTAACAGAGGAGAGGAACAAGAAATTTGCAGATGATATGTTGTCACAACTAGCCTCCCATTCAGTTCCATAGCAAACTAGACTTTTGGTTTCCATGTACCTGGAAAGAAATCAGATGAAATTTTCCTTGTATCAGCCTTCAATTCAATCCCTCCCTCCTGGGCCAAAATTCAGAAGAGTGGACTTGTCTCTGGACATGACTAGTGTCCCCATCAGCAAGGCCGAGAAGATATTGGAGAAAGCAGTTACCAGGATAAAGCAGGAGAAGGCCAACTCAAGAGACCTCCATCTCCAAAATGAAGGCTACAAGGAACTAATTATCAAGATGGGGGCGGATCCAAATGATAAGGTTTCCATAGGGCCTATCATCAAGGGCCATATCCAGAAATACAATCACTGAGGAAACAACTTAAAATGATTGTTGCAGACCATGTGAAAACCAAAGAGTTGGCGCAGGTTGAAAATGAGAAGGAAATCCTAGCCAAGGAATTAATAGAAAGGAATAACGAGGTGGTAGCACTCAATTTGAAGGTGTCATAGCTACAAAAAATATTGATTCCCACATATGTGTTGTGGTTGTGCCAAAAAAACAACAAAACCCCACTGAGCAATTACCCAAGGCTCTCACAGAATTGCAACTACCATAGAGAAAACTTAAGAAGATACAGATTGAGTTGCACAACACCAAGCACATGCTAGAAACTAAGGAGAAATAGCTCAATTTCACCTAGGCAAGCATGGATCAAATTAATAACATGTATTAGGTGGCAAAAGATGAGATCAAAGGACTAAAAATTAGGTTGAAGGGAAACATGTCCCTCATTGAAGCTAGGTAGTTAATCTCAGGTGATATCATCTCTGATATAAATAAGTCATGGGATGATCCAGGTGGATATTGGTGATCACCTACCAATTCCACTTGGACCCACACCATTGTTTCTTTCAATTTTTCAGTTTCCTTAATTGTAGCATAGTTTACTATTTTTAGCAGTTTTTCGGGTCCTAAACTTTCGGAGTCGTTTTGAGGCCCTAAACGACGTTTTTTTGGCAATCTATTGCCAGCAATTTATGGAGAAAATTGTCTTTTCCATCATATTCCTCGGAGAGATATTTCCAATGGGGTATCATGCGCATCAAACGGAAATAGTATGACCAAGTCACAACCCCAAGAAGTTGGCTGTCCAACTAACCCCAATGGGGCCCATAAACTCTTGGTGTTACATCTCCTCGATTTAGGGTTTTGGTTGTTTAGGGTTTGTTCTTATTGTTAAATAATAAAAAATGCCCTTGAGCCTCATTGTAACACAGTTCAGAGGCATGTAGCTACCACATCTCTTCTCAAAGATAAGCTACCATCGCCCGAGCTATTTTATTTCCATTTCTATTTGTAAGCATATTTCAGTATTTAACATTAATGAAATGAAGTATTATTTATGTTGCATCTCTATATTTATGGTTATATTTGTAATTTTTTATGTTCCTGTTTAAATCTGGATCAATGGTATCAAAGCAGTCTGCTCTTTCTGTATTTTTCTTTGCATGTCCCCAACGAGGTTTGGATATAAGGATTTAGGGCTTGAACTAGCGAACCTTTGCAAGATCAGCCTCATAAATCCTATCAAAATCTTGCTCAAATATGCCCTTGAGCAACAAAGGAATGCAATGATGGAAAACTTTGCCCAGATCCTTTAGCGCTACGCAGGGGCGACACATCTACTTCCAATAGCTACTCTGGAAATGCCACACCATTAAGGTACAAGTTAACTTTGAAATCCCCATGTTCAAGGGTGAGATAGATGCAGATGCTATAGATAAATGGTTAAATCTGCTAGAAGGGTATTTTTCTGTTCTTGATTTTTCTAGCCGAGAAAATATCACTTTTGCTCTTCTCAAAGTTGCCCCCCACGTCAAGTACTAGTGGGAAACCTATTCTGAGCGTAAGGATGAAAGTACAAACTCACTGTTTTCAGTCGCTCCCACTCGGAATTCATTACAAGATGCCATCAAGGAGTAGTACTACCCTGTCAAAAGCTATGAGGATAAATACATAAAGTGGACCACACTGCGGCAAGGAAGGGACCAAGACGTGTCGGAGTTTACCAATATTTTTCATACCCTTCATTCAAAGTTGGGTATCAAGGATTTTGAGCGAAATGTGGTACTCAATACTGCAGATGCCTACATAGGTACATCCAGGACGAGATGGAGTTCCTGGACATCTCCTCGCTCGGCATAGCATATCGATATGCTGTCAAGATCGAGTAGAAGTTTAAACAGAAGAAGCGAGAATTTGGATCCGCAAATCCGAAGCAAGGGAAAGGCTTCCCCAAATCGAAGAACCAAGGAAAAAGCAAAGACAGTGTGAACCAAGACAACCCATCGAAGCCGCAAGAAAAGAACAAAACCACGAAGTCAAAGAATGACACAGGAAAGTGGTGTGAGTTCCATAAGAGCCCCACTCACAACACAAGTGAGTTTCAGACCAAGCAGTCATTGGTGGTCGAGTTGAAGGCTTTAGAATCAGATGCATGTTCCAACCATGAGGCAGAGCCTGACAAGAGGAAGTAGATCATTGACATAAAGCCCAACGCCACTATTTCCACTGCCAAGATCCAGAAGCATGAGCCCGATGATCCAAAGGAGGGGGAGCGTCTTTTCCACTCACAAATGTGGGTGAAGGGTTCATCGTTTCAATTCATTGTTGACAGTGGGAGCCAAAAGAACCTCATTTCAGTAGAGGTTGTGAAGTGGCTAGGACTACCAACCATATCATACCCGCAACCGTACAACATCGAGTGGCTTCACCAAAGATGAGATCTTCGAGTTTCCTAGTAGTGTTACCTTCCTTACAGCACTAAGCCCTTCACAGATGAGGTATTGTGTGATGTTGCACCTATGGATGTTTTTGATGTATTATTAGGCCAACCATACTTGTAGAAGCAACATGTTGTGTATGAGTCAAGGCCTCACGTTGTTATTATTTTTTTGTGTAATACATTATACAGGATACCGGAGGTAGCCCCACCTACCACCACTTCTTTGATCTCTGCTAAGAAAGGCAGTAAGCTCATCTCCCAGACTAGGAAATGTATTTTCTTTCTGGTTTACTCTCAAAGTAAGGGGAAGATCGTAGCCACATCCATCCCCCTGGGAAGGGTTCCTCCACGCAACAGAAGCAAGCAAATACGGTCATGAAGGGATACAAGGACATCTTCTCCTCACCAACAGGGGTAACGTTGCACTGTCACGTTAAGCATTTGTTCGATCTGACTCCAAGAGCACCTCTTCCCAACGAGCTGATATATTGCTGCTCCATTCTAGGAAATTCTAAGTACAAGCAACGACATGATCAACATCAGGTGTCACACAAGTTTCAGGTGGGTGACAAAGTTTGGTTGTAGTTGCATAAATAATGCCTTACTAGAGCCCATCGGAATATCAAACCACTCTGATATGGTCCTTACATCATTAACAAAGATGTGGGAAACAATTCTTTGGATAGCATCATTCCCCCATTCCTTGGCTTGCACCGAGTGTTCAATGTGGACCACCCTTGACCATGCTTCCCACCATTACTGGACACATCAAAGATTGTGGAACATCTCACCAGGGACCAAGTTCAGCAGAAGTTTCCTCATCTCATGGAGGAACTCAACGTAATGGGGACCATTGGTTTGTTGAAATTAGCAACAAGAAATGCTAAAAATAGCATTCAGTATATTCCAATTTTAATTTGTCCTTGAATTAAAATTGAGAATTAAAATTCGAATTTAGTCTCAACAGCTGCTTGAAAAATAATTAATTCATTCATCTTGAGTTAATTAGTTGGAAAAATTCAAGCTAGAAGTCTTTATGAAGTTATGCAACAGTTATTCCTTAATTAAGGAGATAAGTTTGAGTTGTAATTAGTTAGCTCAGTTTACGGAGTTAAGTCCAGTTAAATTAGTTCCAAATAGTTTGAGGAACTAATTGTGAGTTCAGTCAGTTAATGCATGCATGCATGAAACTAGTGTACTCCAGATAATTGAATATTCTCTCATAAATAACTCATGCATGTCAGTTCAGACAAAGACCCAGTTGAGATTAAAGACAGGGACAGTGTACTATTAGTTGGAGGAATTTTCCTATAAAGGAAACTCATTCATGTAGAAGTAAGAAGGTTCCTTGAGGATTGTGCAGTTTTACAGGGTGTGAGATGAGTGTGAGTGATTAGTGTTACACTTGGTGTAGGATCACCTAGGAGAAATAGCACAAGGAAATAGGAGGCTTGGAGGGCAGAGGAAAATGTTTGTAAGAAGCCTTGTTAGCCTAGAGCATCTAGGAGGATTGTACTGAGAGCTGGTTACGTGTGAGAGCTAAACCTTTGTGTAATCTTGATGTATTTTCACCTTGTATGATAATACAGATAGCGGGGTTTTTAGCTGAGGCTTTCCCCAGAGTATTCGTATGTGTTTCATGTGTATTGATTCTTCTTCTTTGTTATATGTGTTTTGCTTGATCTTGCTCAAATCTATTAAGCCTCCGCAATTTTGATTGTAGAAGTAGATTAAGTATTTTGCTTTAGTATATTGCATTATCAGGTTAATCTACAATGAGAATTTCTACATGGTATCAGAGCAAATGTGATCGAAGCTGTGAATATTATACTGAGAAGGGAAATTTGAAGTTTGAAGTTTGGGGTTGCAGGTACAAATCGAATTCATCTCATACTTTAGGTTGGTCAATGGCATTCTATGGCTTGAGACTTGAGTATGCCTTGGATGGCAGCTCGCATTACATAGCATGGAAAGATCGCATGGAGGCTGTATTAGAAGACAAAGGCTTGAAGGATTTCATTGATCGAGAAATCCCAAATCCATCTTCAACTAATGCACAAGATTTGGCTGAATGGAGAGAGTGTGTGGCGAGGGCGAGACAAATCATCCTTGAGGGAGTTCGAGACCATATTGTCTCGAGTCTCCATGGGAAGGATACTCCATATTCAATGTGGAAGACATTGAAGGACCTCTACCAGAACAGTAGCAACCAAAGGAAATTGGCGCTCAAGGATAAGCTTCGGAGAATCAAGATGGAGAACGGCGATATTATTTCCACATATCTAAACAAGCTCACCACATGTAGAGATGAGCTTGGAAGTGTGGGAATAACTATTGTTGATAAAGATATGGTGAGCCTTGCTCTCCTCGACCTTCCAAAGAGATGGAATAGCTATTAGGACTCTATGAATGGAAGGGAGAAACTACCAGATTGGGAACGACTGTGGTCAAATGTCATGTAGGAGGAGATCAGGAGGAGCACACGAGATGGTTCTTCATCTAAGGATGATGAAGAAAATCTGGCCTTAAAAGGTAAGGCAAGGAAAGGGAAGGAGAAGGATTCTCATTCTAAATCAAATTCTTCTCATGGAGGGAAGAAGGTTGAGTCTAAAGTGAGATGTTTTAATTGTCATAAGATGGGTCATTATGCGACTAACTTCCCATCGAAGAAGTCCAAGAAGGGATCCTTGGAAGGATCTAAAGGTGAGGCATTAGCCTCTTAGTTCGAGATGGACTTCACTCTCATCGCATGCATGGTGTCATCGATGATGGGTTGTGGTTGGTTTCTTGACAGTGGAACCTCATTCCACATGACCGGTGATAAAAGTTTATTCAGTACCTTGGAGGAGAAAGACCTCAAGATACTCACAGAGATGGGTGACGATGAAAGGTTTAGTGTTTCAGGAGTGGGCACGGTTGCTTTTCAAAGGGATCATAGAGCTCTCATCACCTTGACAGATGCGAAGTATGTACCTCGACTGAAGAAGAATTTGGTATTGATCGTAATGTTGGAGGACAAAGGCTACGATGTTGTCTTTAGTAAGGGAAAGGTTTTCCTTAGACACATCACCACAAGACAGGTGAAGCAGATCGGTTCACAATTCAAGAACCTATATTCTCTTAAGGTTCAAGATACATGCAAAGCCTTGAGGAGTAAGGCAAAGGTTAGAGACTTGGTGGTTGATAGGGAGAGTAACTTACCTCTCAACATGCAACCCCAGAAGAAGTCTCAGACAATTGTGGAGGAACCACAATTGGAGATGCTGAGAGGAGACTGAGTGGAGGCATCTACTCATGCATAGACCTCCAGTAGGGGGAAATTTCAAGCCAATTCAACAGAGGGATCACATGCAGCCATACCTCCAAATGTGAGGTGGGGCGATGTGAAGTGATAGTCTCAAGAAGGTTGAAATTGGGCAGGGTCCATTGAGAGGTTTTATCTCATGGATTGTACCTTGCTACTAGAGCCCAAAGTACATAGTAGTGGGTGGAATCAGTGAGATTGATGTAGCCAGAGATCAAAGTGACAGAGGCTAGAGTAGTCAGATACTGAAGAGTGCAGAGAAGGATTGACAATAGTGCAGAAAGGTTGAGTCAGCAGAAGCACAAATTTTCCAGTCGACAGAGGCAATAGCAGTCAGATACTTTGATGACAGATGCATCATACTAATTCAGGTTGGATATTTTTTTTTGTTTCTGAGTTGTTGGAGCAACAACACTTGAGAGAAGTGTTGCATGCAGAACATTCCAAAGATTCCGGATCGAGATCGAGTTGAATTCTTTTCTTGTTGAGAGGGAGTGTTGAAAATAGCAACAAGAAATGCTAAAAATAGCATTCAGTATATTCCAATTTTAATTTGTCCTTGAATTAAAATTGAGAATTAAAATTCGAATTTAGTCTCACTAGCTGCTTGAAAATTAATTAATTAATCCATCTTGAGTTAATTAGTTGGAGAAATTAAAGCTAGAAGTCTTTGTGAAGTCATGCAACAGTTATTCCTTAATTAAGGAGATAAGGTTGAGTTGTATTTGAGTTGTAATTAGTTAGCTCATTTTACTGAGTTAAGTCCAATTAAATTAGTTCCAAACAATTTGAGGAACTAATTGTGAGTTCAGTCACTTAATGCATGAAACTAGTGTACTCCAGATAACTGAGTCTTCTCTCATAAATAACTCATGCATGTTAGTTCAGACAAAGACCCATTTGAGATTAAAGACAGGGACAGTGTACTATCAGTTGGAGGAATTTTCCTATAAAGGAAACTCATCCATGCAGAAGGAAGAAGGTTCCTTGAGGATTGCGTAGTTTTACAGGGTGTGAGATCAGTGTGAGTGATCAGTGTTACACTTGGTAACAATAGAATCACCTGGGAGAAACAGCGCAAGGAAATAGGAGGCTTGGAGACCAGAGGAGAAGGTTTGTGAGAAGCCTTGTTAGCCTGTGAGTTTCCAGGATGATTGTACTGAGAGATGGTTAGCTGTGAGAGATAAAGCTTTGCGTAATCTTGATGTATTTCCACCTTGTATGATAACACAGATAGCGAGGTTTTTAGCTAAGGCTTTCCCCAGAGTATTCTTCTACGTTTCATGTGTATTGATTCTTCTTCTCTGTTATATATGTTCCCCTTGACCTTGCTCAAATCTATTAAGCTTCTGCAAGTTTGATTGTAGAAGTAGATTAAGTATTTTGCTTTAGTATATTGCATTATCAGGTTAATCCACAGTGAGAATTTCTACATGGTTCTTGAGGGGGGAGGAATGATCGAGGTGGATATTGGTGGCCACCCACCAATTCCAGTTGGACTCCCACCATTGTTTCTTTCAGTTTTTTAGTTTCCTTAATTGTAGCACAATTTACTATTTTTAGTTGTTTTTCGGGTCCTAAACTTCCGAAGCCATTTTGAGGCCCTAAACAACATTTTTTTCGCAATCTGCCGCCAACAATTTTGTAATAAAATCATATTTTTCGTTGTATTCCTCGGATATATCTTTCCAACAGGATATCATGCACGTAAAACAGAAATAATATGACCAAGTCACGACCCCAGGAAGTTGGTTGTCCAACTAACCCCAACGGGGCCCATAAACTCTTAGTGTTACATCTCCTCGGGTTAGGGTTTTGGTTGTTTAGGGTTTGCTCTTATTGTTCAATAATAAAATGGCCCTTGATCCTCATTGTAACACAGTTGAGAGGCATGTACCCACCACATCTCTTCTTGGATATAAGCTACCATCGCCCGTGCTGGTTTATTTCCATTTCTGTTTGTAAGCATATTTTAGTGTTTTACATTAATGAAATGAAGTATTATTTATGTTGCATCTTTGTATTTATGGTTATATTTGTAATTTGTTGCATTCTTGTTTAAATCTGGATCAGGGGAACACTTAAAATTAGTTGTAGAGCATAAATACAATAAAAACCATTGAATTCTCTATCCTCTCTTCCAAGGAGGATGATGCTAATAATGCCAGCGGAACTGAGAAATTTATCAGCACCTCAATGAGAAGTCAGATGACGAGTTGAGGGCAATGGACATTATTGACAGGACAAGTGTGATCATGGAAATTTCTAAGATGATTTAGAACAAGGAAACAAGGGATAGGGTTGAAGAATGTGTGAATGAGCTAGCAAAATTGGTTGCAACATTCAACTCTAGATTTGACAAGAGAGTTAGAGCGAGATTTCCTAGCTATTGGGATTTCCAAGGACAACTACTACCATGGGAGCAGTATGAACAATTACTAGTTGATTCTAAGAGAAAGGTAGACTCATCACATGAAAATACTGCCACTTTCAAGGGCAAGACATAGTAAATTATCTACAAAGGGATTTCCAATTGCTTTGGCTCATGAAGACCTTGTTCATGGCCATGCCAAATTACATTGAGCGCACAGGTTTAAGGATGGTCTGTTGTGCTCTTAGTCACACTCCCACACCAGATCTAGTCTTATGGATTTTATATGATCAACTAGTTAATCCACCACAAGTCTGGATAATGGAGCATGGGTCCACTTCGAGAGATCAAGCAAGCCAACAATGACGATTTTTCTGATTTGGCAATAATGACATACCACTGTCATTTTGAAATTTTATAAATATTTCATTTTCAAGAAGGAATCAAAGTATGCTATGTAATGATTAGGACAACTAGGCCATTGGCACACTCACACAACTGAGTATCTTAGACAGCTATCACACTTCAAGGTATTTTTGTAATTGTTTTTGTTTGAACTCTCCCTATAAAGGAATGAAAAACTCATTAGTAAGGGTTCAATTTTCTATTCCATATGTTGTGGTTTTCTATAAATTTTGCAATTTCTAAAGCTTTATGTGATGTATGTTGTTATTTAAGATTAATGAAGAATTTTTTGGTGATTCCTAGCACTGATACATGGAGTATGTGATTATGTCTTCGTTCAATATTTTCATATGTGTTTCTCCTCTCAGAAATTATGTAATTGTAGTTGATGGAACTCAATCTAGTATATCAGATTTATCTATGTCATGTAAGAGAAAATTGTTCTTGTAATGTGTAAGAGTGAAGGCCTTAAATGCACTCCATAGTTTATGATCTTATCCCTTTTGTCTCTTTATAATTCTACTGGAATTTACTACATAGGATTCTATCAATATCCCTTTGCACTAGATTTATTTCTTTCATTTGTTCTTTCACCTATACTGCAATAGTTAAATAAACTCCACTCTTTGTGTGTAGGCCACCAGGACTGAACATTAAGTCTTTGGAATGAAATATTGTCAATGTATAAAATGTGATTTGCCTCTGAGAAGGTAAATGAACCATATTTAAATCTTCTTACATTTAACTTTTGAACAGTATTAATTTATCTTAAAGAAACACTAAGATGTCCTAGGCACTAACCTTCTTATCAACTTGGAGGTTGTCTCTAGGAGCCACAACATCTTCTGGTGTCGTTGTCGGGGAACAAATCATAATATATTTCCTTGGGTGTAAATTTGTGCATTCCTTTGTATGGTTAGAAAAGGAAGTGTGGGTTGAGATTTCTCACCTAGCAGAGTCCTTACTGTAACCTTGACTTTAGGAAGACCTCATACTTATTCAAATACCTCCTAGCAGCAAACTCCTCAAGTCTTTGACCCAGAAAGAATTATCTCCAAGAAAATCTGGAGATAAAGAACCCCAAATCCTTTTGTTTTTTCCCTAGAGACCTCAACTTCTAGCTCTCAGAAAGCTGAGGTAAAAACCCCTAACACCTCATTTAAGGAGTTGGAACTCTTAGAAGAGCATTTTCCCCCACCTGATTTTTATTTTCCATAACCAAACATTGAAAAGATTTATATTAGTTATGATCCTCTTACATTTCAGACTTTCCCATAAGTTGAAGAAGTTAAATATATTCTCATTACTAGTCTGTCTCAAACCCCCACTGTTATTTCACACCAAATATTATCTAGTTTTGTTCATCCAACCCCTCACCTAGGCCTTGTAACAAACCTCTTTCAACCTCCCTTACAAAATATGGTTGTTCCTAGATTTTTACTCAACGTATATGCTCCTTTGAATATGTGACAACCTATGAAGGCAATGCCCCAATACTATCTTAAACTCCTACCTAGATTAATCAGGGAAGATGATGTCACACGATAGAAATATATTGATATCTTTTTTGTATTTGTAGAAAACTTGAAGGTAGAACATCTAAATGTAGTCCTGGGATTATTTGTCCAGTCTTTAGATAAGCAGGCTAGAAAATGGTCCGAGACCTTAGCAAACAACTCAATCAACACTTGGAAGGAATTGGAGAACGCCTTTATGTAGAAATGGGGGGAGAAGAAATACCATGGGTATTTCTTGACTGAATTTAATGCAATAAAGAAAAGGCTCAATGAAGATGTCACATAATTTATCAGAATATCTAATAAACTATATAACAGCTTTCCTGTTGAGTTTAAGCCTCCATAGGCAGCAGCTTAGGTGGTATTTGTTGGAGATTTAGAGTCATATTTTGGGATTATCCTCAGAGAAAGGAAATCCCTCACACTGGACCATATCCAAACTGATGCTCTAGAAGTAGAAGCAAACTTTGCATCTGCAGGGAAGTTGAAGGGAAAAGGAGAACACAGTGATAGGAGAAGAGGAAAAGAGGAAGCCAATTCTTCTGGTCAAGCAAGGGATGATCATGAGCGGAATATGGGTGAGATGAATAATTTGATTAGAAACCTCTCATGTAAAATCAATATTCAACTCTATTGGAAAAAGAAAATGAAACAAAACCAGAGTGAAGAGAGGAAGATGATCTGAATGTTCCCTTGGACAAAGAAGAAATAAATGTTTATTGCAAGCAATTTCTTGATTTTATGCAAGAAGAACTACATAGCAAATATGATTTGAGGTCTAGAAAAAGTTCTCAGACACAAGGCCAAAATGAATAACATGTCCAACCTGCCACCCACAAACAAACTGATAAGGGGAAAAACCTGTTAGCCTTGATCTACTAAAAAAAGCAGAAATCTCCAACCCCAATCATTCTTAAGCCTAAATCTGAAAATATAAAGAAAATAGAAATACAAACCAAATCAGTGCATCAAGAAAGTAAAGAGACAATAGACCAAGTAAAATTGGAGAATAATCCTTTTGCTTAGAGAGAAATTTCGGCAAAATCACATAAAAAATCATTTGTCGACGCGTTTCGAACCAACCAGTGTGGTTCATCGTCAGGACAAGTTGAAGATCCAATCTGAGCGATGCAATAATAGGGGACAGCGGGCCATTCCAACAGCTAAATTGACAGGGGTAACGGTTAACCGGACCTCTAACAGCTAGGTTTGACCAGGCCCCAGGGGGAGGGACCTAAATTTATTTAATTAATTATATATATCCATTCATTCATTATTATATAAATATAATTATTACTAATATAATATATTTATTTTCCGATATCCTTATATAATATTAATAAAATTCATTATTAAAATATATAAATTGGTAAATATCATTAATCAAGGACCTAAATTAAATTACTATTCTATTAATATATTTATTTATTTTAATATTATATTTACTATAAAAAATTATTAATAATAATATCAATACTTACCCTTATATTGGGAAGAGGAAAAGGTAAAAATATTTCTATTCTCTCCCATTAACTCATATATTATATAATATTATATATAATATAAATATAAATATGATATATAATATCGCAACTAATGTAAATATTATTATTACAATACCATTACCCTTGTATAATACCAATAATAAGTATTATCTATTTAAATAATAAAAATCTAATGGTTAATATACTTATTATTTTCAATTTTAGAACCTAATTCAGTTATAATTTTATTAATATATTTATTAACATATATTCCTTAACCCATGCAAACACATTTTTTAATCATATTTACCTAATATTTACCATTCTATTAGGATGGGATTACTTATTAGAATAAGATGGTAAATATTCTTTTTTAAAATCTCGAACTTTTTTATTTTTTAATCTATTTATTTATTCTTTAGCATGTACTTACCTTAACAACCTTTTTTGTTATTCTTAATATTATTATTAATATCACCAATATATTAGGATGAGAATAATATATATAATTAAAATGGTAAATATTTCTCTTATCTACCCATTTTAATTAAATTATTATAAAGAATATAAATATAAATATAATATTATTTATTTCAACTATTGACGAGAATATTATTATTACAATATCAATATATTTATCTACCACTACCCTTATATAATTAATAATATTATTATTAATTATAATTTATTTAAATACTAAGAATCCAGTGGTTAATCTCATTATTATATACCCATTATTATTTTTAAATCTAGAGCTTTATTAAGTCGAAGAAACTCTAATTCGTATTTTAATTATTTATTTATTTAACTAGGATCCACTAATCAAATGATACACTACGAAGTACATACTACTCTAGAAACTAAAGGCTCCTATTGCGAGCCCAAAAAAGCTTACGCTATACCCCAACAAAAGGCAAATTCCGCTCTTTAGGAAAGGGACAAAAGAGACACATAAAAATATATACCCACCAGAAAAGGAAGGATTGATTCTGCCGAAATTTCTCTCTAAAAAAGATTATGGATCACAGAAGTCTAAATTCCTTAATCCTTTTGCTTTCAATATGCAAAAATAATTAGAAAAAGTGAAGATATATGTCTCTTTAGTTGAGTTTCTGAAATAACCTGCCTATAAGAGGCAAATCTCTGAATTCATGGATGTCTCTCATGATACCTCAACACAAGATAGTTTAAACTTTCAAAAAGAGAGACTTGTAGTCATGTTTGGCCCACATGTGGAGGAGCGTGACCCTTCCACCCCTCCATTTTATGTTACATTATTGATTTATGATTCGTTGCTACATAATTATATGTTTGATTAATGAGCTTCTCATCATCTAATGCCTATGTCTGTCCTAGAACAATTGGGCCTGCAAATAACAAGGTCATATAGGGATTTGTATTCCTTTGCTTCAAAAAGAGTAAAATGTCTTGGGATGATCAAGGACTTAGTGGTTAATTTAGCTCAAATTTCTATGAAAATTGTGGTAATGGATATTTTTGTTGTAGGCATTATTGTAAGATTTGATATGATTCTTTCTAGATCATGGGCAAGGAAACTTGGAGGTTCCATCAATCTTGATCTTACATATGCCATTATTCTAATGTTTGGTGGAGAGGAGAATGGGTTATACCGGGAATCCATATTTGTAAATATTGTCACTAAGGCATATAATCCCAATAATTCTCCAGTTCATGTCCAATAAAAAGAATTTTTAGGTCCATTGTTTGAAGTGGATGGTGAATTTATGGAGGATACCCAAGTGGATATTGCCTCACAAGTGAATAAGAAAATGAAAGTTGGTCGTGTTTGGAAGTTATATTTTGATGGAGCCTACTCTAAGGAAGGAAATGGAGCAAGAGTGTTGTTGATATCCCTTGAAGCTAATATCATTCCTCTCTCATATAAGTTGGAATTTTACACTGCAAATAAAATTACTAAATATGAAGCATTCGTGTTGGGCCTACAAGTTGCCAAAAATCTGAAAATTGAATGTTTAGCAATTTTTGGAGATTCTAAATTGATTATAAAAAAATTAGGAATAAATGCCAAACCAAGCGCCCAAGGTTTAAATCTTACAAAATTGAAGTATGGGATCTGATTGAGAATTTATTCTTAACATTTAATATTCAATTTCTACCTAGAGAGAAAAAAAGAATGGTCAATTCCTCAGCAACAATAGCCAGCGCCTTCAAGCCACCAAAAAATCCCTACTTAGATATGAATTTGACGTCAAATACAGACCTTCAATACCAGATAATGTAAAATATTGGCAGGTGTTTGAGGATGAAGATCAGATTAAAAGGTTTATGGAGGTGGTAGGAGAATTTTCCAATTATATGATTGACCAAGAAGATAAAAATATGGATGAAATTGAAGGAGCTGAACAACAAGTGCCTTGGGAAGAATCTATAGCTTGGTAGGAAATTTTGCAATTAAAGGAAAACATAATCCCAAAGGGACTAGTTCCATTAGGAAAATTGTTTGGTATTAATGATGTGGCAGTTAAACCAGACAAGAAGGAGTATGAGGAATATACATAAGATTACAATATTAGCACAAAGCAACAACCTAAATTGGTTAAGCTAAAAAAGGGATCCCGGAAGAATAAAAGCTAAGGTATATAAACTTGTTCGAGTATGTTGATGGTTTTGCTTGTTCCTATGATGATTTGAAAACTTATGATGCTAGTATTATTCAGCATAAAATTCCTTTGAAGCCAGCAACCAAACCTTATAAAGAAAAACTCAGGGAAAAATTAATCTGCTTCTTCTTCCCCTGATAGATAAAGAAGTGAAGAAGATGCTTCAAGCCAATACCATTGTACCTTTGAGATATTAAGATTGGGTGGCTAATCTATTCCCTGTTAGGAAGAAAAATGGAGAGATCATATTGTGTGGGGATTTCAAAAACTTAAACAGGGTTTCTCTAAAAGACAATTACCCCTTGCTTAAGATGGACTATATTTTGCAGAAGGTGGTGGGATAATCAAGATTTTCCATGATCAATGAGTTCTCTCGATACAACCAAAATGTTTTCCACCCCCAGGATCATAAAAAGACAACCTTCACCACACCTTGGAGAACATTCATGTATGTCAGAAATCGTTTTGGCCTCATGAATGTTGGTGCCACCTTTTAGGGAGAAATGGATATAGATTTTGTTGGGGAGAAAGATCAGTTTGTGCTCATTTACCTGGATGACATAATAGTCTTCTCAAATTTTGATGAGGAACACTTGCAAAATTTAAAGCAAACATTTGAAAAATGCAGGAAATTTGGGTCATTAATGAATCCAAAGAAGTCTTTATTTTCCCTCAGAGAAGGAAAATTTTTGGAGCATATAGTCTCAAAAGGAGTGAGAATTGACCCCAAAAGGGTAAAAGCAATTAGTACCATCCCTTTTCCAAGAAATAAAAAGGAGATATGGGTCTTATTAGGTAGAATACAATTCTTGAGGAGGTTTGTGCCCACTTATGTTGAGATTGTGGGGGAGATTGCAGACATCTTGAAAAAGGATAGAGAGGTCAAATGGACTACAGAGGCAAGATAATCATTTGCCATAATTAAGATGGCCTTTGGAGAGGCTCCAATCTTGGTTAGCCCCAATTATCAAAATTCATTTCTTATCTTTTATGTTGCATCCCCTAACACTATTACAGTTGTCTTATTGCAGAAAAATGAAGAAGAGAAAGAATAATCAGTTGTGCTTTTCAGCCAAGTGTTGAGGGATGTAGAATTAAAATATTAAAATCTGGAAAAACAAGCATATGCTCTAGTAAATGCCTTGAAGGCTTTCCAGACTTATACTTTGTAGTCTAGATTAATTTTCTACATCCCTACAACAGTTGTAAAGTATATTCTCACACAAGGAGATAATGAGGGCAAGAGAAGCAAGTGGATAGCCAAAATTCAGGAATATGACATGGACATCAAACCCACAAAAATAGTAAAAGGTCAGAAATTGGATAAGATTTTTTCAAAGGAAAATTGTCATGCACTGCGTATAAACTTGTTGGCTGAAAGTTCATAACTAGAGAAGCAAGGAAAACAAGAAACTACAGGGAGAGAGGTGAAAAAAATTGCAAAGAAATATTTGATTTCTAGATGGTACAAATTTATTGTCCATTATTTGCTATTTTTAAAATGCCCACTTAATTTTAACTAGACTAAGTACAAAACTTTGACGTTGCAAACACAAAATTTTGTCATCTTTAATGTTCAGTATTATTGGAAAGACCCTATGGGAATCTTTCTCCTTTTCTTGGTTGAATAAGAAGTTGCTATGGTAATAAATGAATTTCATGGTTGTTTTTGTGGTGGACTTTATAGCTGGAAAGTAAAAACACATAAGATTCTGAAGGTTAGCTTCAAGTGTCCGAAATTTTTTGGTGATGTGCATAATCAAGTTAAGGCTTGCAGAAAATGCCAAATCTTTGTTGAAAAACAGAAGCTGGCACCCCTCCCTCTAATCCTTGTTTTTGTGGGGGAACCATTCAAAAAATAGGGGCTAGATTTCATTCAGGATATCCATCCACCATCTAGTGGAAAGCATAAGTGGATTCTTACAACAACAGAATACGTCACCAAATCAGTCTCCCAGCCAGGAACACAACTGATACAGTGGTCATCAAGTTCATGGAGGAAAATATCTTAGCCAATTTTTATTGTCCAAGGAAGTTAGTTACTGATAATGTTGAAGTGTTTAAGTTTGCCAAGTTTATTAGCTTTTGTCAAGACTATAATATAATCTTATGACACTCTACTACATATTACCCATAGGAGAATGGATTAGCAGAGTCATCCAAAAAGCCTTTGGTTAGAATTCTTAAGAATACTATAGCACAAAATCAGGCGAATTGGGACTTTCAACTAAAGTTTGCACCGTGGCCTAATAGAGTAACCACTAAGAAATCAATCGGAAAGTTTCCCTTTGAATTGGTGTATGGATCTTCAACGCTTTTTCCTACCCAATTGGCTTTACCTATGGAATAGCTCATCCATGATGCAGAAGAGGATCCTAATCCATTAACTAGGAGGATAAACTAGTTAGTTGAATTGTAGGGGAATGAAGAGCAGGTGACTCAGGATTCGATCAAATACCAGGACAAGATGAAGGCTCTGTTTGACAAAAAGGCCAAGAATGAATTTTTCCAGTCTGGTGACCTTGTGCTTAGATGGGATGTCAGGAGAGAAGACAAAGGAAAACATGGACAATTTGATCCTTTGTTGTGTTAGCGCTTGGAATTCACCTAGGCTGAGATAGACAAACTCTCAAGGCTACATCAAACCATTTCACCTCGTAGCTAGCCCTACGAGGTATGAGAAGGCTCTCTCGGGTCAGATTCGGTAGATCTTTCAATATGATAAGCTGACCAATTAGGATCAAAGATATTAGGCTAGTAAATTGATAAGGGGGGTTGATTTAAAGATTTTTGGGTTTTTGGTGGCAATTGGAGGGAGTGCAATTCAGGGTGCGGGGATTGAGCACAGTTTTTTGCAGGGGGATCTTTGGGGCAAGGTAGGAGTGAGCGTTGATGCCTTAATCTGAGATGGATGATCAGGGATGATAGAGAAGGAGCTAAAGAGGGCAAAAAACCATTTGAATCCTCTCTAGACAGTAGAAAACATAAATTTTGAACAAACTAAAAAGCTGAGCATGTCAAAGCATGAATTCAAACTTTACCACTTCATCTGTCCAAATAGAAGCAAAAGAGAGATGTGGAATACATAAACAGACTTACAAGAACATGTAGAGAACACACCATCAACACAACAATCCACAAGAATCCACAATGATGTCTGCAAAACCCTGGCCTTCCTTTTCTTTAAATTGCAGAGATAGATGTACAATATACAATAAAGCTTTCTCCCACAAGAGTCCAACCATGAAAATGAGAAAGAGAGAGCATAATATAGACCATCTAACTCTTTTCCCCACCTCTAGGGGTCGAGCTCAGCTTCCTAGCTGTTGCAACTAATTCTAAATTAATCACTAGATAATAGGCAATCACAACAACTTGCCTCTAAAACTTAGGAAACCTATCCATGCATTAAATATTTACCATTAACATCAAGGAAACTTCTATAAGTGTTCAAGGAGAGTAAAAGTATCTAAGTGCCATGAAAATTACACAAAAATCCATCATTTACATGCCTCAAAAGTCAACCAAAGTAAAAACAGTGTTTTGCTGGCCGAAC
>APFE031564849.1:0-37624 GCA_000404065.3 Pinus taeda
TTGGAGTGCGTACATGCAGGCAAGGTAGAGAGAACCTGCGTACCCAGAGATAAACATGTTTTTAAGTGACTTTCTCTCTTTTTGAAGTTTGACATGAAGAGCAGAGGTATGAGGCTTGACAAGGAGGATAATATGACTATTGATGGAGCCATATTAACTGCAGATAGTCATGGTGACAAATTTCAGTGTAACACATCCACCTGACCATACCTGATCGTGATATACACTGGTATGAGAGCACAATCCTCCTCTACCCAATCACCTTCAACCACTGGTGCATCTTCTTCCACACAAATACCCATAATGGCTCACAGACCATGGAAAAATCCAAGAGCTGCTCAAATGGCAGGACCATTGCACCCATTACCTACTCATCCATTGAAATGGTTGCCAAAATTCAATCCCGATGATGGTGTTCCTACCAAAGAACAAAAATAACTTCATGTTGTCCATAAACCTAAATGGAGTTGTATAAGAAGACGCGGTTGTACGATTATTCCATTATACTTTACAAGGATCACGAGGATCCTAGTACTTTTCATTACCATTTGGTTCCATTGATATTTGGAATGCATTTCATGAACAATTATTAACGAAGTTTTGAGATGATCTCTCAAAAACTACTCTTCTTAATGATCTCTCCAACTTGAAATTTGAATCTAAAGAGCCGGTTAAGGAATTCAATTCCCGTTTTAACAAATTATTAAAAAAAATTCCAGTGGCATCCAGGCCAAGCACTGAAGTTAAAAATGAATGGTACATTTCTGTTCTTCCCTCAAATGCAACTATTTTTGTCGATAGAGCTGCCAAACCAAATTTGGCTGAAAACGTGAAAGAAGCCATAACTGTCGAAAAATGAATTTTAGCCTTTAAAAAGAAGAATTCATTAAAAGAAAGAAAATAAAAAAAGGTCACCTTCAGGGATGAATCCAAGAAGAAGGCACCTAAAGATCCTTTTGATCTTGAAGGTTTGCAAAAGGTACTTAAAACCATGTCCTCTAAATTGGTCGACATTAAAAAGCAGGTAGTTGAGACCTCTTCTAAGAAATATTTTAGAACTTCCAAAAGAAATCCCCCCTCTGATCCTAAACCTCTAAATACAATATCTAATGCTGAACCAGATGTGGATGAAGAAGAAGTATCAACATCTGAAGAACAAATTGATGATGAAGTGACAGTTGAAGTACAAGGAATGTGGGATTTCGTTCTTCCTGTGTCAGATAATGAAATATTAGAAGAAGCTTTACCTGTCTCTACCAGAAGTGAGAGAACCGTTGATTTGTCACAAACAAATAAAAAACATAAATAATCAACTCCTGCTGTCAAAGAGAAAGAAATAGGTAAGAAATATTCTCCCAAATCGCCTCAAACGTCTCCTCTTTAATCCAATTATTCACCTCTAGCCAAAACCTTGCTAGTATCTGATGAGATGGAATACAACATCGTTGAAGGCATGAAGAAGACTAGAGCTAATATTACATTCCATGAGCTTAGCTAACTAAAACATCAACAAAAGCTATTGCTTAAAGAATTAAAAGAAGTCCCCACTTCTCCTCTTCCTATTGTGGTAATTTCTCAGGCTGCTCAAGAAATGGGTAGGCCTCCCACTACTTCATCAAATAAAATGAGTTCAACTGATGTTTCTTTAATTGGTGGTAGATCTAAATCCCACACTCCTCCTTTTATTCTTACTTTTGAAGTCTTTAATAAGAATTTGCACAATTGTTTAGTTAACTTTGGAGCCTCATCCAATATTTTTCCAAAAACAGTATGAGCAAAATTGAATGTTGAACCCCAGAAATCTGTTGTTTGCATTGTACAGTTATATTAATCTCAAGTCAAAGTCATAGGAGAAATCAATCAGGTTACCATTAGACTCTCATCAAACACTAAATTATGTCAAATGATTGAAGTTCTCGTGGTTGATATTCCTAAATTCTACAATTTGATCCTTAGTAGAGATTGGTCCGAAAATCTTCATGGCTATTTCACAACAGACTGGTCCCATATGTGGCTTCCTTATAATGGTAAGCCAAATCAAATAAGGGTCGAACATGAGAAACATTTAAATTATATCATCACTGAACTGGAAGGAGAAAATGAGCCCATTGCATATAGTAGTAATATCAATGGAAATTATTCAGTTGAACCATTTTTGGGAAATTTTAATGCAAACACTTCACATTTTTTGGAAAATTATGTTACATCACAAATAGAAAATTATTCGCAAACAAATTCTTCTAAATGTATCAATTTTGTAGATAAACCTTTAGCCAATTCTTTATTTTTGAAATTATTTTTTGATGGATCTCAATCTAATGATGGAGCTGGGGCAGGTTGCATATTGGTTAACCCTGAAGGAGAGAAAACTATGTTGGCATATAGGCTTGAATTTGAATGCACAAATAATAAAACTAAGTATGAGGCATTAACTCAAGGATTGTATAAAGCCATAGGCCTTGATATTAAATACCATTAAGTATTTGGAGTTTCGAAAATTTTAATCAAACAGGTGAGGAATACTATTCATTGTCTTTTTGGACATTTGAAGCATTTACAATCACTAGTCCAAGACCTCATCTCACATTTCCTAGCATTTAACATTTCTCTAATTCCAAGACTCCAAAATGCAGGTGCCGATATCTTGGCTAATGTTGCATCCAAGCTCATACCATCAAAAGATTATAGTCTTGATCGATTTTTTATATAATTATTTTTTAGACCTTCTATTCCCGATAACATCACCAATTAGAGAGTTTTTAATGACGATCCAGATATCATAAATTTTCTAACATCCGAAGGCTCATATGATGACTAGATAATAGATGAAGACCAACACAATAACCAGCTCAAGCAAAAAAAAAAGTGTAAATCCCATACCTAAATCTGTAGTTAAGATGGAAGAACTGTATGATCTTAAGGACAAATTCAAGAAACCGACTAACTCAAAGCTTCAAAGCTCAACACTGAGCTTTGAATTAGTTAATATTGGAACTGACCTTAAACCTCAAAATATTAATCTAGGTCTTCGTCTTACACCTGACGAAAGATCAACCTTCATTCATTGTTGTGAAGATATAAAAATGTTTTTTCTTGGAATTATGATGATCTTAAGACATATGATACTTCCATTATTCGACATACCATTCCTATGGTATCCGACGAAAGTCATGTACAACAAAAGTTGAGAAAGATTCATTCAAATTTAGAAAATCAAATTAAATCTGAATTAAATAAACTTCTCAAAGCCAAAATCATTTTTCCTATCTGACATTCAAGGTGGGTTTCTAGCGTGTTGGAGCCTTCATTAATTTTGAAGAGTTTTGACTAGTTTTGACCAACCGTAGGGCGGGAAAGGACAAATGGAAGCAACGGTTGGGCGGCAGAATGAGTAGTTGAGGGAAGGTGATGGCAAGGTGGTAGCGGAAGGCAAAGGTAGCTGAGGAGATGGAAAGGCACAGAGGTAACCAAGGAAGCAAGTAGCCGAGCGAGAACTGGTAGTCCAAGAGCAGAAGAGCAGAAGCAAGAAGAGTTGGAAACTAAGGAACTGGTTTGCGAAGCAGATTTGACCCGAGCTACTAAGCTGGGTATTTTATGTATTTTTGATGGTGAGAGGCCAAGTTATAATGTATTATGTTCTGTCACTTTAATGTAATCCGAGTTGATGATTGTTAAGACTCATAGTGTATTGCACATCATGTACTGTGGCTTATCAAAATTTTAAGTAGTCTCCTTGTTGCATGAAGCTGGTGCTTGATAGATCAATACTAGTATGCTGTTATTTTTGTGGTATGTATGATGAGTCCTTGTGTATGAGTTTAGGATATGATTATCTCTATTCCATGTATTATGAACACATATGTGTATGACCGCCGGTGTCTAACTTAGATCCCCTCAATTCCATGCTAAGCCCTTCTCCCCCTTTGGTTGTGGCGCACTTAGGGTGAGACTCTTTGCTCTTCGAGTTGAGGTGAAAATGCCAGTGGTGTCCTAGACTACAACGGACCATTGTTAGCCTTCCGTGCCTGAACTCAGGGTCTTTTCCCTGATGACTCATTTGAACCAACAAATGGTTCCATTTACGGGACCCAAAATTAGGAGAACTGGTTTAGAATATGGTGTTGAGGGTGTTTAAGAGAGAGATTAGAATCTGGTGGAATAAAAAAAAAGATCAATTTGTGGCAGAAAGAGCTCCCTGTAGGAATTAGTCGATCGGTAGGGCGTAAGTAGATCCTATACACTAATAACTCAGATGACCAATATGAAATTTTCTGGTGCAAATTCCCTGAGGACCTGCACAATTGGTTGAGGGAACTGAAGCAGAAAAGTCCTTTGAGCAGATCCGTGAGAGCTTGCCATAGTTGGACTTCATTCGAGACTGCACTATTACAATAGTTGGATAACGAGCGGATGAGGGAAGTTGATTTCTAGGTGAGAACTACGTTAGAAGGATATGTAGTTGAGTTTGTTGCGAAAGCTATCAGTCCTAATCAAAGGCAGAGGTGGTGTTCAACTCCGAGCTAAGGGGGGAATTGATACGGGAAATCCCAAAGTGGAGTAAGATGCTTTTGGTAGAAGAGGAACTGCTATCTCTATCCATTGTCGGGATGGGTGTAAAACCCCAGTATCGGGGGAAGGAACTAAAGGGGAAAATGTTGTCCACAAGGGGATAAGGGTGCTTCGGGGGGATGGATGTAGAAGAATTAAAGAAATCAAGGGATGTTAGGGCATAGAGAAGGGAATTGTTAGCAAATAAGTGGCAGGTATGAGCATCTCAGGCCCTAGGAAAAAGAAGGAGAGGGTCCTACCCGCTAGGAGTCGCAATGGAAAAACTACGAGATGAGATGAAGGGGGATGAGGGAACTAGGGCACCAGAAGATGGGACGAAAGGATGTCAAAATCGGGAAGAGGAGGAAAGACATTCCATGTAGGTTGTGGAAATAGGATTGCAACAGGGAACTGGAGGAGGACTATCTTGGAATGTTGCGGATGTGGGACCGCAACCGGGAACATATGGGGGATCTTACCCGAAGGCTGCAGAAGGAGAACCGTAGGATAAACACCAATGATGGAACGAAGACGATGACAACATGGGTGATAGAATGAAGAAGTTATTCGATGAGGAACCAACATCCACCAAAGTTCAATAGCTCCAACCCCAAAGCACAAGCAACATTTTCCCTGACCTTCCCTTGGTACCTTATCACAAACCAGAAGAATTCATCTTTAACCTAACAAAAGCAGCGCAAGTATATAGGGTGTGAGAAAAATACAGGATTGGTTTCAATATTGGGAGTGATACCAGAACTGGCTACAACAGTAACTTGGGACTACAGGGGTCACTACAGCAGCGAACCAACGATTTTGTGTTATTATCCAATATTTAGAGCAAGATGGCGGGATCATTTGCAAGATACCTAGAGTTTGCAGGTAAGGGGAATGAGGATGTGGAGCAACACTGGTACCTCTACGAAGCCATTTGGAGAGCTCGTCAGACTCCGGATAATGTTCAGTGGTGGAATTCTAGGCCATGCTAAGGGAATAAGCTCTACGCTGATTCATAAAGTGGGAAGAGAAAAACCTTCACCCAACCATAGATGACATTAAGATGGGATTTGTGCAAGAATTCAAGGTACTGCAAAATGATCAGCATGGGTTATCAGAGTTGTGGGAAATTAAGTAGAGTTAGGGAGAGACTATGTGAGAGCTCATGCAAAGGTTTAATGATGCCATTACCAAGATAATTTATACTTTGGACCCGAACCACCAACGGGACTAACTCATCAAGGTGCTCTTGCCCTTGACGAGGAAATTGCTGACACAATAGAAGATAGGAAACCTGCAGGATGCCTTAGAGCAAGCATCAAAGATAGAAGCGATGGCAGGATATCCCCATGAATATTGGGGAGGCACAAGTCTGCAAGATCCAACAATCATGGGTTTGCAAAGCCAGATCATGAACCTGACCGAGAAGCTGAGGGATCTTCAGCCCATACGATTGGTCAATCCCACTGTTTGGTGCACCCATTTCCTAGTGGAGGGGCACGTTGCGACGGAATACTCGCGACTGCGAGGTCTTAACCAAGCAATATGTGTGGCAGGGTCATCGAGAACCACTCTGACCATATGGGTTGCGGCCATCGAAGGGCAAGGACCATTCCCAGGAAGGAATAACACAAATTTATGCGAAATTTGTAGAATGTATGGACACTTGCCGTAGATGTGTCCAGTGTTGCAAAAGTACTCTAGCATGCCCAATAACAAATACTGTGAGTTCTACACATCGACTACTCATCACACTGATCAATGTTGGGCACTGGATGCTTTGGCAGAAAGATTGGACAGATCCACGTTCCAAGTCAATGAAGAAAATCGAGGGGGGTGAGGGGGAAATGGATGTGAAGGGAGATCGGGGGGAAGAGGATCCCTCATATGCTACAATTGCAATTAAGAAGGACATGTCGCAAGGGAACGCCCACTCTCGAGAAGACCATGGTGTTCGTAGTGTAGAGTTAACACCTACGCGATAGAAGACTACCCAGAGCTCATCGTGAAATGGGAAGAGAGGACCAGACAATGAGGGGCTAACCTAGTGAATGTCGAGCCTGGGACTAATGAGGGTCTGCCCACAACAAACATCAATATATTCACCCGAGGAGGGTAGAAGATAGGGGAAGATCACTATGCCTAGGAAACCCCTGTGATCATCAAAGTGGCATCACCACCAAAGGCATATCGACTTGAGTGCCAGAAGCAGTATTACCAAGAAGCACCTAAATTGTTCGAAGGGATGACTGAAGATAAGTACACCCGAGGTCTGCAAGTCTGCGGGCCCGACCCTGCCCAACCCATTGGGGAATGGTTTAAACTATTCTTAAAAATTGTTGAAGATGAGACCATGCTAAGAGAATTACAAAAAAGCTTGAAAGCCATGGTGTCCGTAGAGCAACAGGATGTGGGAAAACCTTGTGAAGTCTGGCCAGAGAAAGCCTCCAGGAGGGTGAAGCGAAATAAGAAGAGAAGTGGGAAGGAATTCCAAATCAATGCGCATGTGGCAGGATTCCAGATAAAGGACATCATGCTAGATTTGGGATCGGATGTAAACATCCTACCACGGAAGACCTGGGAGCCAATGTGGAAGCCACAACTAAATTATTTTCCAATTCAATTGAGAATGGAAAATCAGTATTGTATACTGCCCATCGGAAGATTTGAGAATGTAGAGGTTGATGTGGCAAGAGTAAAAAGACACACTAAATTCGAAGTAATAGACAATATGGGGGATAAAAACCCATATCTAGCACTCCTGGGGCTTGACTGGGCATATGAGAACTATGACATCATATATTTGAAAAAGGAATTGATGATCTTCGAAGCAGAAGACCTGAGGGTGATTCAGCCACTAGACCCTTATCAAGGAACCAGGTTCACAAAACCAACAGATGACAAGGAAGAACCAGGGGTGTTAGATCAATTGTATACCCTCATGGCAGAAAAGAGGGAATATTACATAAATCCTACAGCTGGAGGATCAGTTAGTTGGAGGAGCATCCAAAGTTCAGAAGCTAGTTTAGACGCTGCATAGGATACATGGCAGCAGGGTGGATACGAACTAACAACCCGGTGATGTGAAATGATAAGCCGAGTAAACTGGGGAGATATAGGAAAGGACAATATCCCGAAGTACTGTGGCCTTGAACTGATAGATTAGTTCCTGAACAAGATGGACCAGGATGTACTAGAAGACCAGAGAATTCCCTTTTTGGACATTACGCTCATGGAAACACCGACATGATGGTGGAAAGCACACTGCCAGGTATTGAAAGACTGGAAGGATGCAAAGTGAGCAATAAAGGAAAGGTTTAGTAAGAAGGAAGAGCAGCCACCAGACAAAAAATAATACACGGGGAATTCAAGTCCTGAGGAACATGTCAAAAGGTGCACGACCAACTGGGAAAGCCAGGGACTACCAAGGAACCTATGGGTGCATGCCTTTATACACACCCTCAGTGCCATCCCTTAGGCATGATACATCCATGAAGAACTACGATGACAAACAACTGCTTAAGATGCCTTGAAAACACATTTCATTTGCGATTTCTCATTCAAGGATAGTGAAGCACAAATGACAAAAGCTCTTCAAGTGGTGAAAGGAGTTTTGTTCATTCCAGAGACACTAGTTGAGGGGGAGCACAAAGAAAACTTCATGCAATGCTTATTTGACATGGAATCTCTAGGATTTGTAACCTACTAAAAAATCAACATAGAACCAAAAGAAGATGGATTGGAAGGTATTAGACACCTATCCTTTGAAGAAACAGAGGGAGAAAGAGGGATCCGTGAGAGTCCCTCGACAGAAGGTTCCCATCTCCTACCAGTGAAGCTGAGAAGGCAGAATGTAGGGATGGAGGATAAACCCAAGATAACATCAGTAGGAGACTACTGGGACGAATAGACCACTAAAGAAATTTTTGAGTTTCTAGAAGAAGACCAGGACCTGTTCCCAGCTTCAGTAGCTGAAATCAAGGGGATAAAAGGTAACTTGGGAGAAATGAAAATTTTCCTGAAACCAGGAGTCTGAACAATGAAGCACAGACCATATCGGATGAACCCAAAGGTCAAAGAAAAAGTTAAAATGGATATTGATAAAATGCTGGATGTAGGAATCATTTTCCTGGTCGATGAATCTGATTGGATAAGCCCTATAGTGATTTAAGACAAGAAGGATGCGACTGAGATTAGAGTATGCGTCAACTATAAAACCCTGAACAATTCATGCGTGCATGACCCGTTCCCCATGCCCTTCAGCAACGAAGTCCTAGAAAATGTTGTGGGGATTGAGGATTACTCATTCATAGATGGCTTCTCGGGCTACCACTAGGTCCGAATAGCCAAAAAAGATAAAAGGAAAACAACATTCACGACAGAGTGGGGGTTGTACGCATAAAATGTAATGCCATTCGGATTAAAGAATGTGCCAATAATATTTTCAAGGATTGTAATGGGAGCTTTCTAGGACTATATTCAGAAGTTCCTAGAAATATACAAGGATAATATACAACCTGCTGAAGAAGCATACCAGTCTGTTGAGAGTAATGGTCGAAAGATGTAGACAATTGCAAATCTCTTTAAATTTGAAGAAGTGCATTTTTGCAGTTCCCTTTGGAACCCTTCTAGGCCATATTGTTTGCAAAGATGGAGTCTATGTGGACCCTGCCAAAATAGCAACAATCGTCCACATGGAACCACCCTGCAACATAAAGCAACTAAGAGAAACTCTAGGCCATACGGGGTACTACAGAAGGTTCATCAGAAACTATGTAACCATAATAGCCCTAATGGAGGGACTGCTAAAGAAGATGGAGGAATTCATTTGGACAATCAATTGTCAAGCGGTGCTGGACAAACTAAAAGAAAGGTTAGTTGTACCCTGACCAGAACAAAACGTTCCATGTACATATTGATGCATCTGGAATAGCACTAGTAGTAGTCCTAGAGCAACTAGGAGAGAAGATGGATCATCCAGTGTACTACACAAGCAGAAAGCTCTCCACGGTGGAAAAAAACTACACAACAACAGAATGAGAAGCTTTAGCAATGGTATACTCTCTCTAAAAGTTTAGGCACTACTTGCTAGGGGCACCATTCAAATTTTTCACAAACCATTCTGCACTGAAATACCTAGTAAGCAAGTCGGTACTGGAGGGAAGAATATGCATATGGCTATTATTATTTCAAGAGTTCATGTTTGAAGTAGTTGTTAAGCTGGGCAGACTGAATGTAGGCCCTGGATCACCTTTCTCACCTGGAAATAGGGGAGAGTGATGGAGCAATAGATGATAGGTTACCTGATGCCAATTTATTCAGGATAGAAGCCATACTCGACCACCTGCAGGAAATTGCTACTTTTCTCACAACAGGTAGTTGTCCGCAGGGCTACACCGCAATGCAGAAAAGGCACCTGGTGGTCAGAGCAGTAGATTACCAACTTATAGTAGGACACCTTTACAAAATGGGCTTAGAACAGATACTTAGATGTTGTGTCCTAACACACGAAAGAGAAGATATCTTATGGGAGTGCCACATAGGGGTCGCGGGAGGCCATGTAGGGGGCAAGGCAACTACAAGGAAGATAATATAAGCGGGACTATGGTGGCCTACGGTACATAAGGATTCGAAGGCATTCATAAATGAATGCGACGTCTGTCAAAGAGTTGGAAGGCCTTCCCAACGAGATGAGCTACCACTACACCCAGTCCATATGGTGCAGATATTTGATAAGTGGGCAGTAGATTTCATTGGTTCAATATCCCCACTAGCACGTCACTCCAAAGCCCAATACATGATTATCGCCACAGAGTACCTGTCAAGATGGGTAGAAGCCACGCCAATAAAATACTGTACAATGAAAACCACAGTGCAATTCATTTTTGAAAATAACATCTCAAGGTTTGGATGCCGAAGGAGTCTCACAAGCGACCAGGGTACACACTTCCTCAATGAGACAATTCAAGTCCTATTAACAACTTTTATGGTATAGCATCACAAGAGAAACCCTTACCATCCACAAGCAAACAATGCAGTAAAAGCATTCAACAAGATACTGGAAAAAGGGCTAACCAAAATCATATCAGCCAACAGAGATGACAGGGACGAAAGAATTCTAGTGACACTCTGGGCATATAGAACAACAATTAAAAGACTCCACAAACAAACTCCATTTCAGCTGGTATACAATAGAGAGGTGGTGGTGCTAGCAGAGTTCGTACTACCCAGCATGTTCATTTTAGAGGCAACAGGAATGACCGATAGTAGTGCCTTGCGGGACAGACTAAGGTAGCTGTTAGAGCTCGACAAAACGCAGTTCCTAGTGGAGTTCCATCAACTTGTCGATCAATGAAGACAGAAGGATTGGCACAATAGGAACATCAAGAAGAAATAGTTTAGGGTCAGTGAAAAAGTTCTCCTCTATGACAACAAGTTCCTCAAGTTCCCAGGAAAACTATAGATGCACTGGTTAGGCCTATTCATAATTTCACATAAAAATAATCATGTGCAGTAAGACTCGCACAAATGGATGGAGTCCTAATGCCAGAATGGGTGAATGGTGCATGCCTGAAACCATTCCACAAGTAAAATAAAAAATAAAAAATTCATAATAAGATTACGATCAGTAGAGTGATACCGCAACCCATTTGTGGTCTTTGGGGGGGTAAGTGTCAGTAGAGTCAGTAGGCCTAATTGGCAAGAACAGTAGCCATGCATGTCAAACACCATCAACAGAATACACGTAGGTTTGAACTTTTTCCAAAATTGATGGCCGCACACACACTCGTCCCATCCGCCGTACCAATAGTTATTTTTTGATAAAGTAATCAATATGGAAACTGTCAAGGTAGGGTCGCAAAATATTTCCCGTTAAGCATAAAATTAGTTAATAAATAAGCCCATCATAGAAGAATAAACATGCCATGCATCCCACTCTATACTTTCCAAGCCCACGACATAGTTAGAACGTACCAGTCAGCCAACGACGACAAAAAGATAGCTAGAATACATGGAAAGGTCGTTGGAGTAATTAGTTGATTAAAGCCTCGTCAGTCACGAGATGTCATGTTAGAACCAGCTACATAACTCTCAAGAGAATGTAGGGAATGGTAGAATTTCAGACACCAGAATGATTCCAAGAGCACTCAGAAGAACAGGAGCAGCATAGGAGAAACAAAAGACCACCAGTGCAAATTGTTTACAGAAGAAGGGGAACAATGGCCAAGAGAATCACATCAATCCCACAAATCACTCTATTTGCAAGAATAGAAGTTATGGACAACCTGTATGGGAAATATGACCAATCAAACCTCATCGACAACGACTTCACAGACAGGTTCCAATTCCCAACAATGAAGAGGGAGTTGTATGCAGAAGAATTTCAATGGGAGGATGGCACTAGGGCCTCCAGAATCGGGGGAGACTTCAAAAGGCTATAGAAGTCCACGTTGTTCAGCTTGAGAAATCTGCTTGTGTTCGGTACCCAGCTAACCGCCATGCAATGTACCAAGCTATTAGCGAGCAGGATGCATGGAGGTTCCCTATCTCTAGACAAAGAATACTCGATCCATACTGAAGATATCTACCGATTGACCAGGTTGGAAAACATGGGGAATGCAGTCTGTGCAACATTCCATGCTGAGGCCAAGCGAGGTAAGAAACCGATAGAGACCAACATCTACACCCGCTATGGGATGGAGCAGGGGGGAGGGTGGGGGAAAGGCGTAAAGCTAGATAGAATCAACAAGGATAACATTTAGTTTGCCTGCTACCTGATTGCAAGAAAGACGATGAGGTACTTCACGAGAAACGAGTGCAACCTGGACATAGTCTCAATAGTAGAACACTACTTCTAGGGTGAGATAGACAACTAGGTAGCCTTTGTACTCAATGAACTCTTTGAGGCATGCGAAGATGTCTACTGGCAGAACATTAGATTTGTGTTTGGATATTTGTTAATGATTTTTAATGAGTTTGTGGAAAACCTGTGAGTCGTTTTAAGAAACAACGTTTCGGACTGACTTGGTGAGTCCATCATCACGGCAATGAGATTGCTTTTGAGAAGAGAGAATGAATTTCTTTAACCATATTAATAGTTATTAATTCTTTAATTTGTTATTTTATTTTTATGGTCGGCTTACTACTAATTATTTTAATTAAAGATTTGTATATTTTATTAAAATAATTTGTTAATTTTATTATTTATTCATTTAATTAATATATATTTATTATATTATTATTTATTATTTATTTTTATTTTTTTATTATGTATAAATATGTATAATATTAATATGAATATAATTATTTTAATTTTTTTTTTAATATTTTGTTATTATTATTCTTATTTATTTATGTATTTATTTGTTAATGATGCTGGAAATGTGGAAGTGGAGGCCACCCCTAGAGAGGCAAATGACAACTATTACTGAAGATCAACTAAGTATAATCATATATGAACCACGGAGGACATCGGGGGATCCCAACATAAAAGAAATCAATGAAACGACCTTCAGGAGATGGTACGCATAGATGGAGGACGCCATTCAGTCCATGGAGAGAATACCCAAGACTCTCTTGGATGAGTTCTCGGGCGACCTCTGGTTTGGGGCCTCGCATATGCATACTTATCTTAGACCACGGTGTATCAACCCCACCACATTTAAATTAGGGCCACAAATATTTAGTCTGACAGAGGAGGCCTTGCGCAGAGAAGTATAGTCTTGTTAGGGAGTGGCCTGTGAAATAGCAAAAGGGAAGCCCAGGTACCTGTTTGGAGCTCTGGTACCATAGAACCAAGAAGGAGATGGGGTAGAAAGCAGCAGTAGAAGGGCGACAACAGAAGTACTCCAACCAATGTTGCTCCAAATGGAGGAAAAAATGTTCGAGGTAAGGAGGATAATCGCAAGCTTCAAGCTATGTGAGGGTGACTATATTGAAAATTGTCAAGGTTCAACTATGATGTTCTCCATTATAACGCCACCCCTCTCAACAACACCTCCCATGGGTGTAGCCCAGGCTCCCTCCACGACCCCAGTACCTAAGCCAAAAAGAAGCGAGTTATTTGCACCCCCAAGTCAAAAAGCCGGCTACCAAAAAGCCAAAAGTTAGCACCCCAGCCCCAGTCATCGATCTCACTATTGAGGTCAAGCACCAAATATCCACAACTTCCATAGTCGAGGAAACCCCAACACTGCAACCACTGCAATACATCAGTCATGGGAGTCATCCCCCCAAACAACTTCCACCCCCGCAACGGTGTCCAAGCTCTTCCCCTTCAGCCATAGGAGAATATATGTGGAAGCAGAAGTTCAGTCAATTGGCTGGAAAGAAGGTGCCACCTCGACCTTAGGAATGCCACCTATCGAGAGTACAACACCGATGCTAGGACTGGACCCACTAACTAGAAGATGCCTGGATACTAGTTGGTAGGGAGAAAGGACTGGCCCATACCTACCCACTCTCCCTATAAAGATCACAATCCCCTCGAACCCTAGTATCACCCCAGCCACACCATAGTTCACCTTGCCATCACAACAACCATCCCAACAAGAGCATTCACCCACCTCACATTCTGATAAATCCATTGCAAGCGGCCTATCTTTACAACATCAATTTCCAGAACTAGACACAATGAGGGCTGATACGCTCTATCACTAGTCATCAGCCCAGTTATTTTCTTTAATTTAGCAAGCCACCCACAAGGTTGAGGGCCTACATGAGAAACTAGCTAAGAGCATGAGCAGTAGGCGATGCAATTGATCGCAGTAACGAAAGAACATAATCACCTGCAAGAGGAAAATATAGGGTTGCAAGCACAAGTGGATCAGTGTACTCAGAGATTCCAATCCATGTGGCCAACAGTCATTGAAGCCAACACAGAAGCACTGGTGGACATGTCCGCTTGCTCCTTGATCAACTGCTGCAATCATATACAGATGGCGTGCATACGCCTAGTAACCAAAAATCCAGAAATAAAGAGGAAGCTAGAGACCATAAAGTCTACACTTCCAGACCCTGAGGAAATAGAAGCACACTCAATTGAAAGTAAGATGCAAGAGCTCAAGACAAAGAAACAAGCACTAGCCGATGCCCTCGCTGATGGATACGCCTTAATGGGCAAGGTCCATGACTGATTAGGCATTCTAGCTCTAAAGAATCACCAAGTCTACCCATTGCGAGAGTAGATTCAATCTCTATTTGCTAGCATAAGGGCATGCACAGATCCTGCTCAGCTCCAACAACTAAATGAACAAATCAATGTCCTCCAGGCCCAGGTTGACGCAATTGAGGAGGAGTCGGCTAGGAAGAAAAGAGTAATCCGAGACTTGTGGCCCCCTGTGAAAATGGAAGTATTGCTGTTAAAAGAGGCATGTGATTCAAGCAGCCAGAAACTGGACGACCTGCAGATCCAACGGCCGACAACCTTAACATCACAATCAACTGAGACATTTACACAAATTGTAGACGTGATCCTCGCAAACTAGAACTTGGCTATTCAACAATAATGTGAATTCAGGAAGTAGATAACAACAACAATCCTTGAGTTGGAGCCTTCGTTTGGAATAGAGGAGCCACAAGGTCAAGAAAGGGCCACATAAACAAATGCCACACCAAAGGCTAGGATTGAAATGGAAGAGATGCCTATTCCACAAGAAGGTATCGTAGCAATAGAGGTGCCGACACAATAGACAGTGGAAACAATGCCGGTAGAAACACAACCACCACCCGTAGAACCCATGGAAACAACAACAGAGCCATCAAAGGTCAAAATGACTTGACTTGGGGACGAGTAAAGAAGTTGTGGTCAGAGCCTGTTGGAGCCTTCGTTAATTTTGAAGATTTTTGACCAATTTTGACCAACCGTAGGGCAAGAAAGGACAAATGGAAGCAACGGTTGGGTGCGGAATGACAAGTTGAGGGAAGGTGATGGCAAGGTGGAAGCAGAAGGCAAAGGCAGCTGAGCAGATAGGAAGGCATAGAGGCAGCCAAGGAAGCAAGTAGCTGAGTGAGAATTTCCAGTCCAGGAAGCTGGAAAGATATGAAAAGAGGAAGAACATAAAGGAAGAGGTTGGTTGTTATTGAGGTTGCTATTATTGTTGTTGGGTTTCGTTGATCATCAGAGTTGTTTCTATGGATGGACCTACTGGGCACTAAATGATTGGGCTGCTGAGGAGGTATGCAGATATAAGAGTAGAAGCAAGAAGAACTGGAAACTAAGGAACTGGGTTGCGGAGCAGATCTGACCCGAGCTACTGAACCGAGTATTTTATGTATTGTTAATAGTGAGAGGCCAAGTTATAATGTATTCTATTCTGTCACATTAATGTAATCCGAGTTGATGATTGTTAAGACTTGTAGTGTATTGCACATCATATATTGTGGCTTATCAAAATTTTAAATAGTCTCCTTGTTGCATGAAGCCGGTGCTTGATAGATCGATACTAGTATGTTGTTAGTTCTGTGGTATGTATGATGAGTCCTTGTGTATGAGTTTAGGATATCATTATCTCTGTTCCATGTATTATGAACGCATATGTGTATGACTATCAGTGTCTAACTTAGATCCCCTCAATTCCATGTTGAGCCCTTCTCCCCTTATGGTTGCGGCATGCTTTAGGTGAGATTATTTGCCCTTCGGGGTGAGGTGAAAATGCCAGTGTTGTCCTAGACTACAATGGACCATTGTTGGCCTTTCGTGCCTGAACCCAGGGTCTTTTCCTTGATGACTCATTCTATCCAACGTAACCTAGTTCCAGTTAGGAAAAAGAATGGTGATATTGGAATTTGTATAGACTTTCGCAATCTCAACAAATCTTGTTAGTTGCAGGCTCAGAGTTAATGTCTTTTCTGGATGGATTTTCAGGTTACAATCAAATTCTTGTACATCCAGATGATCGACTAAAGACCACATTTAGAACCAAACGGGGAACATACACATATCAAAATATGTCATTTGGATTAATCAATGCTGGTGCAACATTTCAGAGAGCCATGGAGATTACTTTCAAAGGTTTGGTGAATAAAACAATGGTCATTTATTTAGATGATATAACTATATATTCAAAGAAGTGCAGTAATCATTTAAAGGACTTAAGGCAAATATTTGAACATTGTAAAAGATATGGAATTTATCTAAATCCAAATAAATCTTTCTTTGCTTTAAGTGAAGGTAAACTTCTTGGATTTATTGTATCTAAAGATGACATTCACATAGATCTAGATAGGATAAGAGAAATTTTTGAAATCTCTTTGCCTCATAACAAAAAATCCATGCAATCTTTCCTAAATAAGATAAATTTTGTCAAAAGATTTTTCCTTGACTTTTCATGAATTGTTTTACCCCTCCAATCTATGTTCAGGAAAAAATTTGTTTTTAAATGGGGACATACTGAGCATGAAGCTTTCAATCTTATGAAACAAGCAATTATAAATGATCCCTATTTAGAAATTGCGATTTTTTCTAATAATTTTATTTTATATACTTTTTTCCCGAAACATCATATGCAACTATTTTGACCCAAGTCAATGATGACAAAGTTGAAGCACCTATTTCTTTCTTTAGCTCCAATTCGCAAGGTGCTAAATTAAATTACTCAGATGTTGAAAAGAAAACTGTCGTTGTTTTCAAATCAATAATCAAACCTTTTCTTCTTAAAACCCACATTAAAGTAATAGCTCCATTCTCATCAGTGAGAAATTATTAGTGCAAAGAGAATTAGGTGAGAAAAGAGAAAATTGGGTAACAACACTACAAGAATGTGACATTGAAATTAATCCATCTAAAATTGTTAGAGGAAAAGGTTTTTGCAAAATGTTAGCTAGAGAAATCAACCTACCAGCACCAAAAGATTCAGGTGATGATATAAAAATATTTGAGGTAAGCCTCAACGATACTAAATCTAAATATGTTGATATCATCTTTTATTTGAAAAATGGATATGCCCCTATGCAACTTAGTTACAAAAGAAAAAGGGCTTTGAGATTAAAAGCTAAGCAATATGAAATCATCAATGATGTTTTGTTTAGGAAGAATTATGATTTTGTTTTACTTAGCTGCCTTGAAAAATCTGAGGCAAAAAAGGTTTTGCAGGAACTCCATGATGGACTAGCTGGTGGAAATTTTGGAGGAGACACAACAATGCATAAAATCTTGCATGCTGGCTATTATTGGCCAACCTTATTCAAATATTCACACGAATATGTAAGGAAGTGGAAAATTTTCCAAACAACTGCTGGAAGACAAAGGAAACCCACATTGCCATTACATTTGGTCAACATTAAACAACCATTTGAGTAATGGGGACTAGACATAATAGGTGAGATTGTTCCTCACTCTTCAAAGTAGCATAGATATATCCTTAAAACAACTTATTACTTCACTAAGTGGGTGGAAGCAATTCCACTCAAGGTAGCCAATTTCGAAAACATTATTGAATTTATTGATCAATTTATTATTACCAGATTTGGTATACCAACTGCCCTCATGTTTGACAATGCATCCTATTTTACAGGCACTGCTATGACAAAATTTGCTCTCAAAAGAGGTTTTAAACTTAATATTCTGCTAACTATTATCCTAAGGGAAATGGTTTAGCTAAATCAAAAAATAAAAACCTCATAAGGATCATCAAACGAACTATTGATCAGAGTTAGAGAAACTGGCATAAATATTTAACATTTTCTCTATGGGCAGCTCAGATAACACAGAAGACCTCGATAGGTACTTCTCCTTTTAATCTAGTCTATGGGAAAGAAGATGTTCTTCCTACAAATGTAGTTATTCCCTCTCTAGACTTGGTTCAATTGATTAAAGAAACTCCTTCCTCTTCTATGCAATTAAGGAAATCACAAATCCTCAAACTCAAAGAAGAGAGAGATAAAGCCAAGATTATACATGCACATCATCAACAATTAGTCAAATCTTCCTTCAATGAAAATTTTGTAAGTCTTAAATCTTTTCAAATTAGAGACCTTGTATTGAAGTGGGATAAATCACACGAGGAAAAAGGTAAGCATACCAAATTCCTAAGAATGTGGCTTGGACCATTTCAGATTGCAGAACAAATAATCTCGTCAACGTTTCTATTGCAAGATTTATTAGGCAAGAGAGATTATCTGCCTGTGAATGGGTAGATTTTTGAAGAAATATTTTTCATAGAAGATAACCTCTTCTATCCCTTGTACACTATTGCCTTTACTTTTCCTAGAAAAATAAAATTAAATAGTATTTACTTTTGGCCTTACAATAAAAATATCTTCAAATATTTTTGATTTTTCGCTTGTATAAGTAGATATTGTTAAGAAAGTAATTATGACATTTGAAAAATAAGCTAAGTTCTATCTCTTTGAAATCTGCTTGTTTCCACCAAAATTATTTATTCTTTGTGAAACCCCAACTTTATAAAGAGACCTTTGTCATATTATTAGTTAAGAAAAGTATCTCTAACAAAGAAAAAAATCTCTGCAGATAAGCACCTTCAACTCTATAATTGTCATCCAGAAACTCTTAAGGAATCAATGATTCTCCCCATCTAGTAAACTTTTATATTTGAGTGTAATTCTAAAATATACTAAAACTTAAAAGATAAGAGGTCTCATTAAGAGTCGGCTTACGATGTTCATAGAGAAATAATAGACTGACATTACCAATACTACATATAAAAACAAGCCTTGAGATTATTTTTAATCAAAAGAAAAGGGGTCTCATCATGAGCCAACTTGTTTAAAAGAATTAAAACCAGTGAATGGCATTGTCATTATTTGGCCACCAAACCAAGACAATGACTTTTAAGTAGAGAAAAGTTTTTTTTTTTTAGAAGAAAAATAAACTGTTTTAAAAGAAAGAGAAGAGAATAAGTATATGAGTCTGAATTTATCTCTAAAAATTGCAATCTTATCTGGATGGGATACTGAACCATTGATGGTTAAATGGTAACCCCGTCGAGGCTATGGATGCCTGTTGGCAGTAGAGGCTCTACCTATGAAAAATGAGTACATCTAAAAGCTAATCTACAAGATCCCCCACTTTATCTTTAAACCAAGTAAAGACTGATATAGATACATGAATTTTCATTTTGAAGAGGATATCAAATGAATTGTTATTAGGTGAGTTTGTTTTCTTATTACAGAAATGTTTCTTATCTTAAATTTCCTATCATTTCTATTTTCTGAACTATCTTTATTTTGGAAGTTTTAGAAGTTTCAAAAAACTATCGGAGATAACTGGTTCTTCTAGTGAATCGCCAATTGTTGTACTGTTCAACAACACCCCCATTTAGTGATTTAATAATTAATATTGTATTATTAAATGGGGACCCTTTTAAAAATTCTCCATTTTTTTTAAGCGAATAAGAGTTTGCCTTTTGTAAATCATTTGGAATAAAACTTTGGATAAACTAAGATATCAAACCAATCATGATAACAAATTCCCGCTTTATTGCAAATTGCAAGATCTGACAACAACAAGGATTAGTCATGAGGCAGAATCTGCGAGATGCGGTAAGTGAAATTCCCATAAAAGACCCATAAATAACACTTAACTTCTATAATACTTAAGGCTTGAACTATTCTTCAAAGGTCTTTATTTCAATCACATCACATTTCTTAAAAGAACGTAAACATACAAACCACAAGAAAATGTGAAATGTGATCTAATTTAGATCCGATGGAATATTAAAATTATTATAGAACTACATTCGGATCCAACATATCGTAATCCCACTTATCACATGCCGAAAAATAGTAAAGAAACTTTGAATTGCTCTATTCATAAATCCATGAATTGTGATTTGCGAGATTTGTGATTTGCGATTTATCGCATTTGCAAAAATTCGGTATCTTACAAACATTCAAATCAATCATAAATATCAGTTTGAAATATGCGATGCAACATTTTGAAAAAAAGACATAAAGAAAATCTTGTGAAAGCCTTCATGTATACTTAATGAGATTTAGAGGAATTTATTCATTTAACAGCTCGAGATGATAGATATATTTCTTATTCATTTTTCAAATAAAATCTCCATCCTTACATGCTTTCATAATTTACTGTGCTAATCGTTCTTTCGATTTCATTTACCCCTCTGCATTTTTATCCTGTTTTCTCAATGTTCCTTAATTATAGGAAATTTTTGAAGAACACAACACTCACAGAAATGGTCAAGAAAGGAAAAAAGTTTGCAGAGGACATTGCCCCTGAGCAGTCAGAAATGCTATCACTATTCTCTGATATCACTTATAACAAAGATGGCGGAACTACGACTTGGGAAGCGATGTACAATTTAATAAAGGAAGAAAACCCAAGGTCCTTGGAGGTTAAGGCAACAATGGATGTTGTGACTTCATGAGATGCTTCTTACTTTGAAGCAACATGCTATTTTGTACACAGGATCGCTGCAAGACCAAAAATGTTACCATACACAGATATGGTAAGATTAGAATGTTCAGAAACTCCAGGTAAGACGTGATGGGATCATTCAAAACAGAAAATTTGAGCTAAATGTACCATTTGCCACAGCCACAGAAGATATATGATAAAGCTTTTATCGATCATTTTTCCAAAGAGAATGAAGATGCAATGGACGTTATGCAGAATTGGAGGTCTGGCTCCAACAAGTTTAGATGGGAGAAAACTGGTATGTACCCCATCACACCTCTATCAGCCCCATACAATTTTGTAGCTGCAATGCAGTGTAGGCTATTCATAAAAGATGATACCACCAAATTTTCCATTGAATGGGTTCCCTTGATTGATGCAATTGTAAATGCTACCATTTTGAACTAGAGTTCCATTTTGTCGGATAACCTAGCCTTGGCCACTAGAGAATATAGGCATAATGGAATTGTCTCCACTTGGGTTATCCCTCCCTTTTACATGAGTTCTTATGTCATGGATGATATATGTTTTTGCTCCCATTTAAAGATCCTGCACCCATCCATGTTTATGATAAAATACTGTGGGAATCACAATTTAGCTCCCATTTTTATAAGATTTGTCATGGCGTCATGTTACCTATTTATCAGACCATTTTTTATAAGAAAGCCCCCAAGATTTCAAAGGAAGCAAAGATAGACAACTTTCCAATGGCAATATGATTTGGTGAGGAATGGTTCACTTATATCATAGTTTTTGGGACTATAACTACTCCCCATGTCCTCCCATACTATGTTCTGGATAAATTACTAGCACGGGAAATAGATTATCAGACAATGGGTGACGTAATCACCAAAACCCTTAAGGAGCAGAAGAAATCGATTTGACAAACCTTCCCATTACAATGTGGTGCTTTCATGTTGCATGATCTTGGGCATGCATCTAAAGAAATACAAAATTTCATGGCCCTAAACCTAGCTATCATGTCAGGTAGACAATATGACCCCAACCAGGTTGCCAATAATTTTACAACCATGGTCAAAGTTAGGGAATTAAGTCACGAGGAAGATTTGTTTGATGATTTATTTGAGCAAGCTAAGAGATTTTCACAAGTTTTGCACTTAGCGTCACTAAAGCTAGACCCACAGGACCTCAAAGAATTCCACATATATAGAAATAAAAAGGCTCGAACAGGTCCCTTTGGACCTATTACAAAGTGAAGAAATAACAGAACCTACTCCTAGAATAAGCCTGGGGGAGAGTTCCAAGCATAATTCTGATGAAGTTTCACAAGAGAAGTCAGCTCAGAGTTCTGAAGACTCTGAACATGAATATGAGAATAAAGAAGGAAGCCCCGAGGTAGACCCTGAACAAGATACAGAAGAAAATTGTGAAGAAACGATCGAGAAGATCTCAACTGAACAAGACATGGAGACTAGTCCCTTGCAAGTTGAAACAGAAAAGACCCCAGTCATTAATCTGGAACATGAGTGGGAGAAATTTAATAAAAAGCTCCAAAAAGAGACTATTCTTGAAGGAATGTCTAGATTCTAGACTCCACAACACACTCAACAGATTGTAAATCCAGAAGCCACAATACAAGAAATTGTAACTACTCAAGACATTGAAGTCATCCCGGCACATCAAACTTCTGAAATGGTTTTGAAGATTGAAGAAATACCACCCTTATATATATTCTATAATCTTACACATAATATTGTAGTAAAAAGGCAAAGAAAAAAAGAAAATTAGATATATTGGCAACAACAATTCTTGAAAGTGAGCCAATTGAGATAGTGTGGAGAGACATCCCCATGGATCCAATAGACAACCTTACAAAGCTATCACAATATGCAGGAGCTTATGCAACTACAAAAATTGATAAGGCAACAAAGGTTCAACTGTTACTGAAGGAAAAGGAAGAAAGAGTTCAATTACTTGAACAACAACTCGAAAAAGAAAGACAAAGCACCAGTAGGTAGATGAAAATACAACTAGAACAACTTCAACAAAATTGTGAGAAAATGACAGTACAACATCAGACAGACATGACAGTGAAGAACACACAAATTCACCAAATACAAGCTATATTGGAAAAATTCAAAGGCATTCCTCAAGTAGATGAATTTATCAAAGAGGCACTTGAGTTAAATTCTCTTTTGGTACATCAACATGAAATATTTTGTCAAAGAATTTCAATGATCCAACCTTATTGTGAATCCATTAACAAATTAAACAATCAAGTTATTGATCAAAGATTAGAATATGAAGAGCTAAACAAAAGAATAACATAATTCATTTCTCGATAAGAATATGAAGAAGGAAAGGAGGCTGATATACCCAAGACTGAGGAGTCCCACAAAGACATATTATTTACTAATTGGGATGTATAGTTAAAAAAAACAGAGAGGGAAGTAGCAAGAACATCCAATACTGCAAACAACATCATTGAGGTTGTTAATGAAAATCTCCACACTACCAATCTTATTAGAGAATGCAATCCAAAAGCTCTCCTGGATGTTAAACAGTTGGAAGAATGGTGGACTACCCAAACAAATGCAGAAGCAATCAAGCAACTGTCTAAGTTTGATTGGGAAACATATTGGCATTTTTTGGTAAAACCACATAGTCATTGGATGACTCTATGCTGTTTAACTAATTTTGCTCAAAAGATGGTGCCACCTCTCACTGTTGCTATATTCATGGGGAAATTTAGATCCAAAATTGGCCAACCTCCTCAGGTTAAGCCAATGATAGACATTTGCAAGCTCAAGGACCGAATGGCCGAGTAGGACCATTCAATTTGCAAAACCTTGTCATCATTTATTTTTATTTTTAGTTTTTGTTTCACTTATTCTGAGGAAGGTTGTTTGAAACCTCCTCAGATTTTTATGTAATAATATATTTTAGAGGCATGTATTATAGTATTTAAACCCCTCTCATGCATCTAGAGAAGGGTTGAGGATTTTATCAAAAACACTTTGCAAGACATTACACTTCTGTATTTTTGTGAAGGTTTTGATGAAATTATTGGAACATGATATTTTTTCTTGAATATCGAAGCATACTCTACTGAAATTGCACTTTTGTACTCTTAGAGTGTATTTGATTGGATAAAAGTGGATCAATATTGCTGAGCCCATGAGAAGGACCTTTCATATATTGTACTTTTATCTTATGATCGTGTTTTATTTATGCATTAGCAATACTCTTTCTTTGATTGTCTTATGTATGAAACTCTGAGTTATAGTTCTACATTATTGCACTTTTATATGATGTTTCAACTTTGATTCCTTATTGAATGCATGAACAATTACTATATGCGATAAAGTTTTTCTTAATTGTTTTGTCTAACTATTTATCCAAAACAATTATCATTCACGATTTCATTTCTTTTAGCAGTTGAATAATATTCATTACCAGTTGCTTTAAGACGTCTCTGTAGATCACAAAGCTTATATTATTCCCCAGTATATTTATAGTAAGATAATGTTAGAATAAAATAGATGCACGTGTTTACTGCTTAGATTAGATCAGTTTTAGTTGAATCATTCTCCGTTATATCTTATATCACCCTAACAACATTATCAAATCTATTCTCACTAGGAAACTAGTCCCATTATCCCCAGCCAGAGCCACTATACCAAGTGGAAAAGGAGCTGGTTTTAAGGTCTAGACCGGGCGGTTATCCCCCATGTTGTTGCAACATATTTCGAGGCTTCAACACATCCTAACTGATGTGGCTTTCTTCTTACCTTGTAAGGCTCTTGGTTCTCCATTGTCATTGACACACTTAGTGGATTTGTCATAAAAATCCACCTTAGTTCTATGAAGATACAAATAATATATGCCAAAAAAAATATTGTATGATTCCAACAGTAATACATTCAAATGTGTTGCATTAGGCATGCCATTCAAATCAAATGTGCAAAGCTCTTACCCAATGGTGAACTGCACTAACCAAGATTTTGCATGCAATTCCTTACTCACACCACACTTATCCACCAAGTCAGGACTGACATAGCTATAATTAGATCTAGGCTAAATCAAAATAGAAATAACTTGATCACAAAGCTTATTGTCCATCTCAATGATAGATGTGTAATGGTCTGCCTGTTTGTTATCCAATGCTGCATAAATATGAGGAATACTTTAACCAAAATCCCCAATAGTCTGTGCATCCTGTGTAATATATATCTGAGGCCTACCACCCTGATTCTACAGATCATATATCCTATGAAGATCTTTGCCACAAGTCTGACACTTTATAGGCTTCCAGCCCCTACCTTTATTCTTCTCCTTAGATCAATGTCCTTGTCCTATATCTAATGTATTTAACTTCTTAGATGGTGCAACATTCTCTTTATTATATGTACCTTGAGGGCTTGCTTGCTTTCTGTCCCATTTTACTTTGTTCTTTGAATTACCTTTCTAGTCTGGCTTAGTCTTAGATCTGCACTTTGATTGTTCATAACAATGCCTTAACTTTCGAATGGCCTCCTCCAATGATCTAGGCTCATCGAACTCAATCCTGTCTTTGTAGGAAATCGATAATACACTAACGAAACTCTGAATCTTGGTTATTTTCCTCTGTGAGGTAAGGCACATACCTCAGTGTTGTGGAGGTAAATCCCCTCTATGGACAGAGGCGATCCGTACTAGCCCAAATGGGGTCTAGCAACAATCAAACAATGCTAACACGCAGGTTCCTAATTGCAAATAAAAGACCGATGATGAGGGCCTACCTGGATTCCAATGCTAGTACTTGTAGAAGAGTCGTCGCTCCCGTTCCTTTGCTCTGGCTGGTCACAATCCCCACGATCCTTGTGAACAGACACCTGCACATGCAAAGAACGACACAAATACAAGCATAAAATCCAATAGATGCAACTATATATCAGTTAGAAATGATATAACTCAATTATCATTACAAAGACAATAAGAGTGGAACCATAATGATAGTCTTCTATTATTGATAAATAAAGAAGAATACAACCATAGTTATGACGTCAAATCCTCCTTTGGCTGGGTGTTCAGCAGCACATGCCTTGCAAATCTTGTTGGGAATGGGGAACAAGCCTCTCTCTCCTTGGTTACTTGGACAAGAATCTCCTCACTTTAGATTTAGCCTCATGGGAATGAAGAAGGCTTTTGTAGCATGACTAGAAATTTTCAGAACTTGGACTTAGGTTTCGCTGGCGCTTGCGTCTCACTAGCTGTCAAAGGCAAAAGGGGCAGCTTTTATATAGAGGAGAAGGAGTTAGGATTCCACAATATTCATGGGTTGGCTTTACATAAGAAGCTTCCATGAGAGGTGTCAAAACAACTCCCTTCTATGGAGATTCGAAGCCCAAACTGAACCAACTCAAGATGGAATCAGTTCATGAATAGGTTAGGAAGAACCTTCGTAAGTTTGTTTGTTAAAAACTTTACCCAGCTGGGCTGGCACGAGTGCGACTCTGAGACAGAGCGCCAGCTGGCGCGCCCTCTTTGGAGGATTTCCCTTATTGGCGCAAGTGATACACAGTGGAACCGCGCCGATGGAAAAAGGGCTATTTTTATGGGTATTTTGCAGAAGGCGTCTTCAGGACATATGAAGTACAAACTCAAGGGGATACAATGCAAGTGTTTTCAAGTTATGTCACTTCTCACAGGTCCCAGAATAAGTCCTCCAATGTGCGGGAGAAGGGGTAACAGGAACAGTGACAAATTACTGTGTAACAGATGCCCCCTAAAGCATGAGGCCCGAGAGAGAGAGAGGGGTGAAATGCTTTACAAGAACATGGCCAACTGAAAACACTGCTACCGGAGAACCTACACGAAGAAGTACAACTGATATCTCAAGTACATGATGTATGTGGTATGGGCGCAGCCATCCATAGCAGAGTACATAAAAATCCAGAGCCAAGGTATGGACACAACCATCCAGTAAGGATCGATAAGTAGACTCAGGCATGGTCGCAGCCATCCAGTGAAGGAGTCATGTAATGATCATAATAATCCACAAAATCGCAACCTAGATCTCAATAGACAAAATCCATGGTCTTGCGCTCCTTCTCGACCCGAACAAAGTACAATTTCAAGCATGCGAATATGGGAGTCAAAGTCGAACATGCAAGAACATCTTCTAGTTACCAGTCAATGATGAAAATTGTTAACAGACGTGAGAGGTACCATAAATAATGACAATGGTCCTCAAGGTACTATAGGTACAATCTACGGTGTGCGAATCAGTGAGCCGGCATCGAACACCCGTAGAATCATTCGATTGGAGGCCAATGATGAAAACCTCATGTCGAACACGAAGAACCTGCCATTGAGGCATGCAGGCTCCAAGGCACCTGAAGGGAGTCTCTAAGGCAACCTCCTGGATAATGAGCTGAAGTCGACAGGAAGTGACCTTGGTCGAAGGTGGGCCATAATGTTTCCCACATCATCGACATGAGACAGAGAAGGATAAGATGTTTTGTGTGAGGTATCAGAGGGAGGTTGAGTATTCTGCAGAGGTCAACTTCTCTTGAACATACTGCAGCATGACAGGACTTGCAGTATTTGACATCAATGATCAGGGGTCATGGTGACAGGGCAATGAGCAGATGAGAGGTCAAACAGGATAACCCAAACCCATGGAGGCAAGTGTAAAAACAAGATGAGATGTCCCCACCCAGACACGAATGTAGACAAGTGCCATGTTCAAGAGCGACATACTACCGACACGACAATAATTGTGGTTCCATTTTCCCCACCATTTCTGGCGAGTACCTCGGTTATTTTTTGATGACCAGCTTGACGGGGATGGCATATGCTTGAAAGGCGTCATTTCGATGGAATCCGATGTCATTAAGTTTTAACGAGTCTGACAAAGGAATAACTCGGCGTCTTTTCATGTTTAGAGAGTTTGAAAAGACAACGGAAAAGGAAACTCCAAGGGTGTCCTTTTTTCATAAAGTTGTGTCCCTCGAGCCCGAAAAAGTATAAAACAATACTCGAAAGAACCGCCCGATCATGACGATTGAGGAGTACTTTTCATAAGTAGTGATGTCAATCTGAAAAAGTAAAAAAGCAATCGAAACCACGTCGCGTCGTAACTGTTAACGAACCTGAAACGACAAGGGTCCGATGATCTTTTCGTCTTTACACGGTCAGAAAAGGGTTTAAAGACGACCGACTCTCATTTACGTTTAATGAGTCAAGAGGAATAACTCGGCGTTATTTTCACGTTTAGAGAGTCAGAAAAGAGAAAAAAGATGACTCCCGAGTGACTTTTTCATGTGTTTACCGAGTCCGAAAATGTATAAAATTCAACTTGTTTCGTCGCCTAAGCCACACAAACACTTGTCGCTGCACAAAAACCAGTGTAAAATCCATTTTCGACACAAATATACATTAAAATATTCATAAAATGACTTTTAAAACCTATGTAGGGTTAAAAAAGCTATAAAATAGGTGAAAATGGTAAAAACAAGAAATTACTTTTCACGTTTACCTCATTGAAGGTGACATTAGTGCTTTTGGTGACGATTGCGACAGATTCAGGTGATGATTGCGACAGATCCAGGTGACCATTCGGAGCGCCATCAGTGCCAGGTAAGAGGCCTCTTCCCCTACTCCATTTTTGTCCGTTTTAAATTTGTTTTAGATTATTTTATCATCCTCTATGGAGGGCATTTGAAAAATGAGGGTTGTGCCCATTGGCGCGGGTTTCGGGCACGAACTCGCGCCAATGGGGCAATTTTCCACAAAGGCTCGCGCCCATGGGCCGTGCGGACTTTTTCTTCAAATTTTAACAATTCTAAAGAAAATTTCACTGCATTTTTAAATTTCTCAAGGATCTAATTTAATTTTTTGACCTTGTGATTGCATGAAAACACGCAAAAATGGTACTCGAACATGACCAAGTAGACACATTGGCTTTAGCAGATGAGGACTGCATGAAAGCTCTTAGAGCTTGTGGGCTCAAGAAATACTTCCTCCTATCTTATCTACGAGCTCAGCCAGAGCTCTTGCAATATTTGATCAACTTATGGAATGAACAGGATCAAGTGTTCCGCATACGGGACCAAGTACTGGAATTAGACGTGTCTGGCGTCTATTTCCTCACTGGATTGTCACGTAGAGGGTCGGTGCCCTGATTGACTGGTAGCAGGCCATCCGGGGAGAAGATAGAGGAGGTGAAGGCTCGAGTTTGCCCAGGGGCAAGATATGGGTTGGGCAACTCAAAAGTGGATATCCCCACTGTTCAGGACCTAACACTTAGAGCTCTATTATTCACCATCACATGAGCTACGGGGGCACAGGCACCCCATGAAGCCACGAAGAATCACTTGATACTGGCGACAGAGTGTCTCAACCTGACGATTTTCAATTGGGCATCAACAGTGACGACCAATATGAAGAGGCAGCTAACAAAAGCCAAGTGCGGCAAGCTACAACAGTTCGGGTACAGCTCCATCTTGGTGACATTCTTCTTGGAATGTGTGCCAATCTTCCAGGGCCAAGGGGCCTTTGTTCCTGACTCGGCACCTCGAGAGCCGAGGATGGCTCGTTGGTCGGCACTAATGCCGAGAGGGGGGGCGGTCAGCAGATGTCATTCAGACCTAAATTTTTTGGGTGGCTTCGCCGCCAACTGATCGTGGTGGAGGACTGGTCGTACGCGGGGACAGACTTCACCGGTGACCCTGGCCTCCCATTGTCAAAGGGAGAGGACTGGGACGAGGAGATAGGTATGACCTTATTTTTGATTTTGTGTTTTATGATTTTTTTTGTTGATACATGCTTTTTCTAATAACATTTATATGCATACGCAGATGTTGGCCCAGAGCATCCAGCTAGCATGTCTCCCATTGTGAGGAGACACCAGGCTACAGCAACAGATCCTCAGGAGGAGGGTGGTGACAGAGGAGAGCTCATTCAGAACCTTGAGGCTATCACTTGAGGGATCCTGGACTACGCTCGGCTAGCGGATGTCCCGCTAGCATACCAGAGGCACACGGTAGGGGTGCTGACTCACATCCACTGACTCCTAAGACGTTTAGTGCGAGCGGTGACGTGCTACCATGAGCACCACCGGGACTAGATATCTAGGCTTTCTTTTCTATGCATATTTTTTGAGAGACATGTTGTCTTCGGATGTACTAAGACAAACATGTATTATTTTTTGATGATGCACACGGTGCAAACATTTGGACACACACACACACACACACACACATATATATATATACATGTTTTATGGTTTATTGTGTTTTATGCTTCTTATGTTATTTTAAATCACATGTTATGCAAATGTCTGTCCAATACATAATTAGCTAATGCATCGGTTAACGTATTAAATCGTCTTGGAATATGTTGATAAGTAATGAAATCAAAATCCCTTTCTAACAATTTAACACGTAAATACAACCTTAAAATCTGATGGTCTCTGACGGAATAATGCCTGTTGAGCTGGTGGACGAAAGGCTGAGAGTCCAAGTTCACAACCAATGTTCGAATACCGAGGTTAATCGCCTCAGCTAGTAATTCAATCACAACACTATACTCAGCAACATTGTTCGTGGTACAACCTAGACAAACCCCTTGAAGGTCTACTAACTCACCATGAGGATCGTAGATCACCCATGCCGCAGAGGACAAGTTGCGTGTACTGCGGGAGGCACCATCAGCGAAACCAACGTAAGGTGAACCAGACATCTGTACAAGAAGCAAAAAGACACAATAAGCGGCAGTCACACCGACACACCAAGACAAAAACATGAAAACATGCATACACAACACACTTGCTGAAACACACGTATGTACAAAAATAAAGTGCACGCATGATACTTGTTCAAGTCAAGCCCATTTCGAGACTTTCCCTATTGCACTGCTGCGTGACTAGCCTAGATAGTGTGGGCGTCGTCTCGGCCTGTTTTGTAAAATGATCAATGACACCGATTATCTGCCCATGCCCCCCGGTTGAGCGAGGGTTACAAGCTAGAGGATCAATGCCCCCTTTTTCAGAGGGGCCAAGTGTAGCAACAGTGTGCAATGGGGGATCAGAACGAGTAGAAACCAAACCAAGAGAGGCAAGGTTCGGAGGTTGGAGCGAAAAGAAACCCATGAGGGCGGGATCTTTAAAGAGCCCAGCTCCCACGCTCTCTAAGGGAATGGAGGTATGCTCCACAAAAGGCACATTGATTTTAGAAGAAGAAGCGAAGAAGGAGAGCTGGTCTACTGTGACAATTTTTCCCTGATGAGGGAAACGAATGACATGAAAGAGGGATGAAGCCACGACACGCATGGCATATGTCTAGCTCTGGCCCAAAAGGAGGTTGTAAGTAAGATTAGCATCGACAAATTCAACTTCCACTTCAATGGTCTTCCCTTCCAAAGTAATCGGCAATCGTTGGAGGATACCGTAAGGGCGAGATTCTCTCCCGTCAAAGGCTTCCAGTGTCATTGGAGACTGACTCAAAGTCAGAGACCCAATAGCCTTCCAAAAAGAAACAAACATAATGCAAGTTTAGGTGCCTTAATCAATAACTGTATGATGAATCGTTTTCTAATTGATGATGACCTGAATGAGGAAGGAAATCTGGTGAGGCAGTCTCGGTACATGGCTTTCGAGGTCAAAGGTGATCAAATCTGAGTCGGCTGGGTCGATGCCACCGATGGCCGATAGCGAGGACTTCCTCTGGGGGGGGTAGCTCTGGAGAACTTCTAAAGCGGATATAACTGACGGAGCCTGAGCTAAGTCCTCAACGATGTTGTAGTGCTGAGCAGTACGAGCATTAGGGTTGTAAGATGATCTCCGGAGTACACCTTTAGGAGGGGGTTGAAGAGGCGTCTCAGTGCTAGGTCTCTCAATATGGAGTGGAACAGAACTGTACGGAGGAGCACTTGAGGGGACCTCAGGCTCCTTCCTAGTGGATGATGGATATTCCTTTGCTCGAGTCGTAATATGAATGAGAATTTTTCCAACCATGAACACTTGGGAACCAAAGAGAGAAGAAGATGAGGATGGGTCAGCCACCATTTGCGTTTGCTGTGAGGGAAAAGGTTCTTTCAGAACCGCAGGAATCCCAGGAGCACCTTTCAATAAATGACTAACTTTGGACCGCCTTGGGAAGTCTTTGGTATAGTGATCCTCATCACAGATAAGACAAGAATACTTTGGTTTACATTTGGCTCCTTCCTCGGGTGGAGGTTTAGGGGAGTCTTGTCTGGGTTGCTCAGATTTATTCTTCGCTTTCCCCTTCTTATTTCCTTTTGAGGCTTTATCCACCATGGTGGACTGGACGGCATTGACCTCGGAAGTATTTCCGGAATTAGATACACCCTGAGAAGAGTTTTTGTTTGAAGCATTCGATTTTTGCTTCCCTGGTTCGCAAATGATTTCTTCGAAGACGGATTTACAGAGCCAATAACACCATCAACAAATGGCTTTGGTGGAGCTTTGGATGTTCCGGGTCTCGGGGCGTCAGGCAAATACTCATATAAGGTACCTGACTGAGAATAAACTAATTCGAGGTACTGAGCACCCGCAATAGCCTGCTCTTCATTTACACAAGCTCCCATAGCAATGTCTTGCGCAACTTTAGGGACAAAGGAAGCCATAAACCAATCGGTTAGGAGCTTATCAGGAATCCAGAACTTGATCAACCGACGACGCCGTCTCCATTCATGTATATGATCGGATATGTGCGTGGCCGTGTCCTGTTTGAGAGACGTGAGGAGATGTGTTCCCATCTGATACCGAATGGGCAACTGAAAATGTGTTAGAAATGCCATTGCCAATGAGTTGAAATCTTGAAAGGATCCGCGAGTCAACTCAATGTACCACTTAGCAGCCGAGCCGGTGAGAGTCCTTCGAAATAGGCGGAGCCGGATTGAATCGTCAAGCCATGAATTTGATGAACGCCAAAGGTGGTAAGTCATAACGTGGGCTTGAGGATCTTCTCTAGCTTTTCCATCGAATTTGGGACAATCACTGGGTATCTTGGTTGGAACTGGTGGCCAGAATGGATTATGAAGGATAGGATCATTAGTCAATTTGGACACATCTGGCAGTTCCAATGTTGCTAAGAAGGGTAACTGAGGATTGAAGGACATCTGTGGCTATGGATACAAGGTAGCACCAGAGTTCCAACCAATTGCTGGTTGCCCCCATTGATTTTGTTCGGACGAGCCAGGCCCATAAGGGTTCTGTCCGTAGGGAATCTGTCCATAGGGGTTATAGCCATAACCAGACAATTGACCCTGGATTTGACCCCCAACACCCCATTGATTACCAACCTGACCTGTAGGAGCAACATACTGTTGCTGGTAATTTTGATAAGGAGCGACCTGCATTTGTTGATAATTTTGGTATGGGGCAAACTCAGCTTACCCCTGGGGTTTCTGGTAACCATATGGTTGCTGGGCTCCATACTGAGCCTAGGGACCAGGCTGCGCTTGGTAAGAAGGTTGGGATTGAAACCCACCTGGCATCTGAAGACCAGTTTGAGTTTGGGCCCTAGCCTGGGGCTGAAAACTGGGTTGAGCTTGAGAAGCAATCCCCATCTGCATGCCCAGTTGAGCAGGCCTAGAGAGATGTCCTTGAGAGGATGGAGATTGGGTCACCTGGCCGGAAGGTTGTCCTGGCTGAGTTTGGGATGGACCTACTTGCCCAGAAGGTTGAGCTTGCTGGGTGTTAGGTTGTCCTTGTACAACTGAGGGTTGTCCTTGCGAAACAGATGGCTGAGCGGACTAAACGGTCGGTTAACCTTGGGGTTGACTAACCTGTCAAGATGGTTGACTAGGCTGAGTAGTGGGTTGGCCTTGCTACACGTAAGGCTGACCACCCTACCTAGCAGGGTACCCTTGCTGGATTCCACGTTGACCTTGTTGCACATAAGGTTGTCCTGGATTCCCATAGGGTTGACCGGAAGGGTATCCCTGCTGGACTCTAGGTTGTCCTTGTTGGATATAAGGTTGTCCCGGATTTCCAGAGGGTTTCCCAAGATAAGTGAAAGACGGACCACCATAGGCCGAAGGTTGTCCCTAGAAGGGTTGTCCTTGTAGGCCTCTAGGCTGCCCTGGATGAGATTGCTCGTAATACTGCTGCCCATAAGAGGGTTGCGTGTAAGACAGCTGACCTTGATATGATGGTCCTTGGTAAGGCTATCCTTGATCCGGATGGAGTGCTTGGCCACCACCATAACTAGTGGTACCCTAACCGACGCTTAACGGGACTGAGATCTCAACCGCAGGTTGAGATGGAAAGGACATATACAAATGATGCCCTATGGGGTCATAATAATGATTTGGACCTTGTGCGCCTGGATTCTGGACGACATGTAAATACTGATTATATGCCTCCCCTGCTGGAATGGCACCATAAGAAGGTGGGGAACTAAGTGCAGGATGTACAACTCTGGGTGTATGTGCTGACTGGCCACTATGTACTGAACCATGGGATGGACCAGCAACAATAGTTACAATGGAAGACATCGTAACGGCACTAACAACTAGTGTTGAAGATGCTACACAAACAGTCGAAATAGTCAGGACTGAAGTGACAACTGTATTATGAACTTGTGAAACAAAAGATCCCGTAGTGGGAGTGATGTTGTGATCCCACATGGTACCTGAAGAGGAGTTCCTAGAACCCATAACATCCCTCAAAGCCTTATAGCGTAAGGGTACTATGACACCGAGAGGGGTGACAATGAAGGCCGAAGTTATGATCGGGGATGTGGCCGGGATAGGAGTTTCGATACTTGACAAAACATGTGTCTCACTCACTATAGGAGATGTGTCCTCCACGTCGGAGGAAGACATTGGGACCAAAACACCAGTAGGAGTAACAGGAAAATCGTCTTCGTAAGGTTCCCAAACAGGGTTCCAAAATAGATCGTGAAGATCGTCTTCTGGAGCATGAGAGTTCAACGGTTGGACACTTGGAATAACATGAAAAGTGTCACCGCAAACCGGTGTCTCAAGAGCAGCAGAAGAAGGAGACCCTTGGTCACTAGGGAGAGGAGACGAGATCGATGGATCCGTGAGGATGATTCGATCCAAAAAATCCTAGACAAACTAATGAGAAAAGACCCTACTCAAACTAAACGCAAACAAGATCTAACAAGGTAAGTGTGAACGTGGCCAAATAAATTTTAAGACACAAGGACATAACTTAACCTTTTCATCTTTAAAGAGTCGAGAAAAGGACAAAAAGATGACTCTAGTCGCCTTCGAATGTTTAGTGAGCCCGAAGTGACAAATGCTCAGGTGAGACTTTTCTTTTAGGGATTCCGAAAAGGATTAAAAAGTGACTACTCTGGAGAACTAGGCAAAAGGTTTACCAGACAATCTGTAAAACTGCATATACACCTTAGCGATCGTATGAAAACCAAGGACTTTCGATACGGCAGTCAATCTTCCCGAATGTTGTGTTCGGTGCGTTACGGGTCGTAAGGCGGCAGACACGGCTTCCTGTGGATAAAGGATGATAACCTAGTGGGGTCTCCCCATATACTCGACGGTACGTGGGAGCACAAGTCTGTACTAGACCACAATTGAGTCACAAAAAGAGGAATCACCCAACCTTGAGTGGAAACAAAAGTGACTAGGTTTAACGACGCCGGAGCACATCTCTAGCCTAGACCTCTAAAAGGTGAGCGTTATGTTCCAATGCGTTGTTAGATTCATTCGGTTTATTTTAAAGTTGATCTTGTATTAGGTTTCAGTTTTCAGGCCTTACCGTATGTGATCTCTCAAAAATATGCAAACTATATGCCAAAACATGTCGTTTCATTTGATGAACGCTAGTTACGAGAGAGTTCAAGAGCTTTCACGCAAACGAAGTGATCAAAAACAACAAAGAATTTTCCTAATGCAGCTAATGCAAATTAACAAACTTTTCTTTAAGATCACTAATCACTAATCAAAATGAAAAGTTCTAATTCTCATTAACTAATACAAATCAAAAGAGATTTTTTCTTTTTGTTGATGACAAATTGCACTAAACAACTTTGAGAAATAACAACAAACAAATTCTATTCAATACAAGCACATTTAGTTCCCTCAATCACAAATCAAACTTCCAAAGAACAAGAAATATCCCAAAGACACCAATGAGCCGTGTAATATAGGCTCAAAGTGAGATGAAGCGGAATTCAAGTGAAAACAAAGCAAGTCACCTAAATAACGCAATAAAACGATTTACAACCACCGAACAAGTGCAAGGGAGTAATCAAAGAATCGACTGGACCACTAGAAGATCAAAACACCTGAGGAAGGCTCGACACACAAGGCCACTAGATGCCCTAGGGCTTAGAAATGTGAAATCAATGGAAAAAAGCAAACACCCAAAGGGTAACAATCAGAGCCAGTCAAATCACACTCCCAACGCACTCAAGTAGTCTAAAAAAGGTACCTAGAACAAAAACCAAGCTAAGAGGGCTCATAGCCAAGAAAACTACAAAAGTTCCCAGGCCTCACGCGACTGTCAGGCTACAACTAGCGCCTTTCAGGGATTGGCACAGGTTGTCAATGTGAAACATGCGCCAACTGGCGCGACTGTAACGCTACAAAAAAGTACCAGCTGAGTTTGCTATGGAAAAATAAAAAACAAAAGAGCCAAAGCTAATTCAACAGTACCGAGGTACACTAAAGGGCAAGAAGCAACACAGGGACTCAACCCAGAAAGCTAATCAAGCCGGAGAAACCAAGAAACAACCAAGAAACAGGGCAAGTTCCAAGCCGTTCAGTTCGTAAACCAAACTGGAGATGGAATGAAGTGGCGTTGATCTACTTTTCTAATGCGGAGCAATAGCATTTCGAAGGCTATCTGGCCATACTTCAGGCTCCGTATAAAGTTTACAAATCAAACAACAAGACAAAACAAGCAACAAGACAAAAAGCCAACTCCCCAGCGGAGTCGCCAAATTGTTGTGGAGGTAAATCCCCTCTGCAGATAGAGGCGATCCCTACTAGCCCAAATGGTGTCTAGAAATAATTAAACAACGCTAACATGCAGGTTCCTAATTGCAAATAAAAGACCGATGATGAGGGCCTACCTGGATTCCAACGCTAGTACTTGTAGAAGAGTCGTCGCTCCCGTTCCTTTGCTCCGGCTAGTCACAATCCCCACGATCCTTGTGAACGGACACCTACACATGCAAAGAACGACACATACAAGCATAAAATCCAATAGATGCAACTATATATCAGTCAGAAATGATATAACTCAATTATCATTACAAAGACAGTAAGAGTGGAACCATAATGATAGTCGTCTATTATTGATAAAGAAAGAAGAATACAACCATAGTTCTGACGTCAAATCCTCCTTTGGCTAGGTGATCAGCAGCACATGCCTTGCAAAGCTTGTTGGGAATGGGGAACAAGCCTCTCTCTCCTTGGTTACTTGGACAAGAATCTCCTCACTTTAGATTTAGCCTCATGGGAATGAAGAAGGCTTCTTGTAGCATGGACTTAGCAAATCTCAGACTTTGGGACTTAGAATTTGGAACTTGGAGACTTGAACTACTAACTAACTTGCCAAAGGAAAAAGGACAAGCTTTTATGGATAGAGGAGAAAGAGTTAGGATTTCCACAATATTCATGGGGTTGGCTTTATCACTAAGAAGCTTCCATGAGAAGGGGGCAAACAACTTCCCTTCTATGGAGATTCGAAGCCAAACTGAACCAACTCAAGATGGAATCAGTTCATGAATAGGTTAG